>PVJS01008967.1:0-51622 GCA_004027185.1 Glis glis | reverse complement strand
TAGGTGTCCATCAACAGATGAGTGGATTACAAAATTGTGGGAAATACACACAATGGAATTCTACTCAGCAATAAAGAAGAACAAAATAACAGCATTTGCAAGAAAGTGGAAGGATCTGGAGAACATTATGTTAAGCGAGATCAGTCAATCACAAAAAAAGAAGGGACATATGTTTTCATTAATATGCACAACCTAAGGAGTAGTAGGGTCACACAAGGGACTCCGGTTGATAATGGAGAACCCTCAGCAGAACAAGGGAAGTGGTACAAGGGAAGGGGGAGGTCAAGAAAGAAGTGAATTAGTGGAATTACTATCATAAACAATATGTACATGTGAAAATATACCAACATTCTTGGTACTTCATACGGGTGGGGGGAGGCAGGGGGTGACACTAAGAGCTGTGTGCATGTATGTTAACATCAAATAGATATTCATCGCGATGTAAGACTCCAATGCACCAATAAAAGCACATTAAAAAAATGGCTTTTGTTTGTTTTGAATCAGGGTCTTGCTAGGTTGCTGAGAGTCTCACTACATTGTTGAGGCTGTCCTGGAACCTGCGATCCTCCTGTCTCAGCCTCCCAAGTGCTGGGATTATAGGCATTTGAATCTATAGACGGAGTTAAGCAGAGCACCCTTCTCAATGTGGGTGGGCCTGACACAGTCTGTGGAGGGCCTGAATAGAATAGGTCAGGGGAGGAAAGGGGCTTGGGAGGAGGAAGGGATGGGATACAAAGGGAAATACACCAAGCGCTGTGTGCATATATTTATATTTCACTTTGAATCTCACTATGGTAAAAATTACTAAGCACCAATAAAAGTGTAAAATAATATAGAATAAAAAGGGACGGGGATGTAGCTCAGTGGTCTACATCACTTGTCTAATATGTGTGAGGCTCTGGGTTCAATCCCCAGTAACACACACACACACACACACACACACACACACACACCCCTCCTGTCAGAGATAGAAGGAGGACTAGAAAGTACTATTAGATATGGCCCTACAGTTGATTTGAAACTTGTATCTGACCCTAAGATTGGAGTTACTGACAAAAATGAACAGTAATAACAATTCTACCAAGGACTTCTTCTGTGCTCTGCCCCAGGTGCAGTAACTGATGTTTCTCTCAATGACCCCTGCTGTGGCTTGAATGTGTCCCCCAAAGCTTATGTGTCAGAAACTTACTATCTGGTGCAACAGTGTTGGGAGGTGGGGCCTAATGGGAGGTGCTTAGGGTTGAGGGCTCTGCCTTCATTGGTGGATTAATGTGCTTATCTTGGGTGTAGGTTAGGTATCACAAGAGTGGGTTTGGGCCCCTCTTGCGTGCTCTCGCGCTCTCTCTCTGTCTCTGTCTCTCTCTCTCTCTCTGTCTCTGTCTCTCTCTCTGTCTCTGTCTCTCTCTGTCTCCTCTCTCATGCTAATTTACCCTTTAGCCATGTTAAGACATAGCATGGAGGCCAGATGCCAGCCCTGTGTTCTTAGACTTCCCAGCTTTCAGAACCCAGCCTAATCTCTTTTCTTTATAAATTACCCGGTCTGTGGTGTTCTCTTATAGCAGCAGAAAATGGACTAAGACAATTCCCCCTCCCCCACGGAGGAGGAAGCCAAGACTCAGAGAAATTAATTTTCCTCAGACTCCTCAACTTGAAAAAGTGGGGGGTGGACATTAACTGGATTCTGCGCACTTCTGGGCTCTGTGGAGGGAGCAGAAGGTGTGTGGAACACAGAGCCCAGCCAAGCGGGGCCTGGGCCATCACCAAGGACTGGAGTTGGGTAGGGTGAGGGGACTTTTGGGTGGGTCAGGGATAGAAGGCATGTGGCCACCAGACTCCATCCCCCTCCACACCTCATTAGGAGCTTCCTCTGAAATCACACACCTTGTCAAGATGCAGAGCCAGAAAGTTCATAAATCAGGGAATCGTGGAGTGGCACACAAGCTTGTTTCAGAACTGCAAAAAAAAAAAAAAAAGAAGAAGACACTTCCCCCAGGGGCTGCGAAGATGACTTTGCTCATGACTTTGGTGAGCAGAGACATGAGAGGACTTGGCACTACATCTGCCAGAAGACAGGTGTGTTCTGCAGAGGGGCAAGCGCCCGCGTTATCCATTGCTCCCCGGGTCTCTGCTCGGGGCCACATAGGTGTCCCTTGCCCAGACACCTGACCACATCACTTCCTGCTGTGTCCATTAACGGCCTCCCACCTTGGGGAGGACAGGATTCGAACTCATCGCCCACAAGGCCCTGTGATCTGGCCGCCACCCTCTCCTTCCTCCTCTTCCCAGGCTACCTTCCCCAGCCACACTAGCTCTAGCCTCCAGGCTCTACCCTGGTGGTTCCCTCTGCCTATTTGGTTCTTCCTGCAGCTCTTCAAAGGACTGATCCCATTTTGTTATCCAGATCAGCCATTCCCCCTTCAGAGACTCCGACCCTGACAGCCCGGTTTAAACGACGCTCTGAAGCCAAACGCCATGACGTGGACTTCTATGTTTTCTGCGGAAAGCATTCAAAACCACCACTCGCAAATAGTTCTTTTTTTCTTCCTCCTCTGCCAAAAGAAAACTTCCTGAGGCAGAGACCTGGCCAAATCACCCAGCACTCAAGAGTTAGGATAGCACCCAGCCCTGGCTGCAGGGTGAGCCCCATGGATATCGGTTGAGGCAGACCTCCAGTCAGCACAGGAACCAAGGCTTCTGGGCTGGGTGCTCAGGCCACACTAGAGAAGACTCTAGATTCTGCACGGTGAAGGATAAGGTCCTTGCAACCACTGGTCTAGATTCTAGAACCTTCGCTTGGTGTGTGACTTCAATTGATTGCTGTCCCTAAAATAGGATCTTTGGTTTTCACGCATATTTTATCCATCCTGGTTCACTTGAGCTGGCCAGCTCAAAAGCCAGGGTAAATCATGGACTTTACCATCCTGCCACTACCATGCAGATCAATGAGAGAACCCACAGTCTGGCAGGCACTGGGCAGGGGCTGTTTAGGCTTTTTTTTTTTTTTTTTTTTTTGGTACTGGGGATTGAACCCAGAGGCATTCTACCTCTGAGATACACCCCCTGCCCTATTTTATTCTTTATTTTGAAACAGGGCCTTGCTAAATGGCTGAGGCTGGCCTAGAACCTGTGATCCTCCTGTCTCAGCCTCCCAGGACTGGGATTACAGGTATGCTCTTCCTCGCCTGGCCAGAGACTGTTAAAAAGGCACAGTTAGCACTTTTGAGTAGTGCATGAGGCAAAGAGAAGCACACAGCAATGACTGCCTTACTCTGTTTCTTCCTGACATCTCCTGCCAGCCTTTTTTTTTTCAATATAATTTATGAATTGTGCATTTCTGCATATTAGCAATGAACAAATGAAAACCAAAATTTAAAAAATGCAACACAATTTATAATTGCTTCAAGAAAATGAAACACTTATAAATCTAAAAATATGTAAAGGATTCCTTATGAAATGCTGATGAAATAAATCACAGAAGACCTGAACACTTGGGGAGACACACTGCGTTCATGATTAGAAGACTCTACATAAGAAAGATGGCACTTCTCCCTAAGTTGATTTATAGGTTTAATGTTGTTCCTGTCAAAATCTTAGCAAGTTTTTTAACAAACATATACAAGCTTATTCTAAAATGTTTATGGAAAGGGCTTAAAATAGCCAAAATGATGTTAACAAAATATTAGCTTTTTCATCTCTATGACCAAAATACTGACAGGAACAACATAGAGGAAGAAAAGTTTATTTTTTTAACTGTGGTTTCAGAGGTTTAGTCCATAGTTGGCTGGCTCCAAGGCAGCACCATTGTGGTGGTAGGGTGTGGTGGAGAAAAGCTGTTCAACTCATGGTGGCCAGAAGCAGAGAGCAAGCTAGGAAGCAGCCAGGGACATATACAGTTCTCAAGGCCGTCCGCCTAGTGACCCGAACCTTGCTGCTTGGAGAGATGCTTTCAACGCATGAGCTTTCCTAGGGGATGGTCCATTGCCAAACCCTAACAAGAATAAAGTACGAGGAATCATTGTACCTGTTATTAAGTTCTGCTACATAACTACAGTAGCCAAGACAGTGTGATGTGGGTGGAGGGGATAGACGTAAATGAAACAGAATAGAGAACCCAGAAATAGACCCACAGAAATATGCTCCATTAATTGTTGACAAAAGAGCCAACACAATCCAGTGGAGGACAAAGACCTTTTCAATAAATGGTGCTGGAGCAACTGGACATCTGCAGACAAAACCAAGAACACTGACCTAAACCTAGAATGTTATACAAAATTAACTCGAATGGGCTATAGACTTAAATGTAAAGTGCAAAACAATAAAACTTTTAGAAAAGAATATCTTCAGTACGTAGGGGTAGGCGAAGAATTCTTAGACTTGGCACCAAAAGCGCGATCCATAAAAGGAAACATTGATAAGCTAGACCTTATCAGAATTAAAAACTTATGCTCTGTGAAAATTCATGTTAACATAATAAAAAAGCCAAGCTAAATATTGAGAAAAAATACTTGCCAATCACCTATTAGATAAAGGACTTGTACCTAGAATACATAACAACTCTCAAAACTCTACAGTCCAATTAGAAAATGAACAAAAGACGTGTACCCACATTTCACAGAAGAGCATATACAGATTATGGTAAATAAGCACCTGAAATTATATTCGACATTATTAGCCATTTTAAAAAGCCAATTAAAAGCCGGGCGTGGTGGCACACGCTTGTAATCTCAGTACTTGGGAGGCTGAGACTGGAGGATCCGGGTTTGCGGCCAGCCTCAGCTACTTAGTGAGGTCCTCTGCAACTTTGTGAGACCCTGTTTCAAAATAAAGAATAAAAAAAATAGGGCTGGGGGTGTAGCCCGGAGGTAGAATGCCCCTGGGTTCAATCCCCGGTACCACAAAAAAATAAATAAATAAAATAAAATAAAAAGGCCAATTAAAACTACATGGAAACTGGGCATAGTGGTGCACGCCTATAATCCCAGTACTTGGGAGGCTGAGACAGAAGGATGACACAGGTTCAAGGACAGCCTCAGCAATGTATCAAGGCCCCATTTCAAAACAAAAAATAAAAAGGGCTGGGGTGTATTTTGGGTGTAGAGTGCCCCTGGATTCAATCCCCGCTACCACACACAATAACAACAACAAACTACATGGACATAGTATTACACACCTACCACAATGGGTAAAATAAAATATAGCAATAACACCAAATTCTGCCAAGAATTCAGAGATACTGTATTACTTACACATTGCTGGTAGGAATAAAAAAAATGGTACAGCCATTCTAGAAAATAATTTGTCAGTTTCTTTTAAAACTAAAAATGCACTTATCTAGCAATTACACTCTTGACATTTATCCCCCTCAAAATAACAACTTGTGTTCATATAAAAACTTGTACAAAATATTTTAGTGTTATTTGTTATAGCCAAAAAACTGGAGACACCCCAGATGTTCATGAATAGTGATTTAATGACTGTGGTACATCCATATCATGGAATACTGCTCAGCAATAAAAAAAGGAAGAAACTGATGATAACATGCAATTAGTTGAGTGGATCTCAGTTGGGTTAAAAGCCAATTTCAAAAGGTTACATACTATGTCATTCCATTTATATATATATATATATATATATATTTTGGGAGGATACTGGGGATTGAACCCAGGGGCATTCTACCTCTGAGCTACACCCCCAGCCCTATTTTTTATTCTTTATTTTGAAACAGGGTCTCACTAAATTGTGGAGGGCCTCACTAAGTATCTGAGGCTGGCCACGAACCTGTGATCCTCCGGTCTCCGCCTCCCAAGTACTGAGATTACAAGCGCGCGCCACCATGCCTGGCTTATACAATATTTTTTAAGTAATTTTAAAAAAGTAGAAATAGAAGGGATTTGTGATTTTCAGGGGTTCAGAAAGAGGGAAGTGGCCACACAAGGGATCCTTGTGAAGAACTGTCCCATATCCTGACCGTGGTGGCAGTCACACAAACCCACAATGCACAGCACTAAGTATGTACACACAACTGTGTGCATGTAAAAGTGAAGAGATATGAAGAGAGTCAGTGTGATTGTGCTGTTACAGTTCTGCAAGATTTTACCATTAAGGGATACTAGGGGCAGGGCATATGGGATCACCCCATATTGTTTCCTATCATTGCATGTAAAGCTACAATCACCTCAAAAAGCTTTTTAGAAATGCAGTTACCCTTGGGGAAAAATATTCCCACATAAGTGTAGATTCCTTTCCATACACATTGTCTCAGCGGTTCCCATTTCAAGGTTAAGCAGTCTAAGTAGCTACCTTTTAAAAGAGGAAAATAGCTGGGCGTGGTGGTGCATGCTTGTAATCCCAGTACTTGGGAGGCGGAGACCGGAGGATCCAGATTCACAGCCAGCCTCAGCTACTTAGTGAGGCCCTCTGCAACTTCGTGAGACCCAGTTTCAAAATAAAGGATAAAAAATAGGGCCAGAGGTGTAGCTCGGAGGTAGAACATCCCTGGGTTCAATCTCCGGTACCGCAAAAAAAGAAAAAAGAGGAAAATAGAGCCAAAATGGCTCATGGGGTCAAGGACAGATCATCCCCTTGGACCTATGTCTGGCTCCCTTCGACACCAGAGACGTACTGCAGATGGGGTATGGTCATTCCCCTTTTACCTATAAGGAAATTGAATCTCAGAAATATAACTTGTGTGGGCTATATACTTTTTCTTTTTGCTATATACTTTATGATTTTGGTTGTAAATTATAAAAATTAAACCTAGCCAGGCATGGTGGCACACACCTATAATCTCAGTACTTGGGAGGCTGAGAAAGGAGGATTGCAGGTTTGAGGCCAGCCTCATCAACTTAGTGAGGTCTTTAGCAACTTAGTGAGAACCTGTTTCAAAATAAAAATAATAAAATAGGGCTGGGGGTATAGCTCAGAGGAAGAACACCCCTGGGTTCAATCCCCAACACTCTCATGCACGCACGTGCGTGCATGCCCGCGCGCGCGTGCACACACACACACACACACACACACACACACACACACAATATTAAACCCAAGCTGGATTAAGAGGACAAGTGACATTGGCCCAGGCATGCACGGGTTGATGGGTTTCAGGCCCATCTTTATCAAGTACTACAACGATGTTCTCAAGAGTCCAGCTCTCCTCATATTAGCTTTGCCGTCATCGGCATTGGTTCTTATTCTCAGGCTAGCTCTTCCCAAATGATGGCAAAGGTAACTTACACCCCACCATCTTAGCAACCTCATGAAAAGAGCCTCCCTTCCAATATCCAGAAACATCCTTGACTGATCTGACCGTTCCATCTTGAGTTACATGCCCAGGAACATGGACAATTCTGATTTTCCTGTCCTGGGTCACATGCTATGTTAGCTTTCCATCACTGTAACAAATACCTAAGAAAAATCAACTTATAAATAGGAAAGGTTTTGATCCGGGTATGGTGGTGCACGCTTGTAATCCCAGTACGTGGGAGGCTGAGACAGGAGGATCTGGGTTTGCGGCCAGCCTCAGCTACTTAGTGAGGCCCTCCGTAACTTAGTGAGACCCTGTTTCAAAATAAAGAATAAAAAATTGGAAGCTGGGCATGGTGGCGCACGCTTGTAATCCCAGTACGTGGGAGGCTGAGACCAGAGGATCCGGGTTTGCGGCCAGCCTCAGCTACTTAGTGAGGCCCTCTGCAATATAGTGAGACCCTGTTTCAAAATAAAGAATAAAAAATAGGGCTGGAGGTGTAGCTCGGAGGTAGAATGTCCCTGGGTTCCATCCCCAGTACCACAAAAACTAACTAAATAAATAATAAATAACTAAAAAATAAAGAGAAAAGGTTTTTTGGCTCATAGATTTGGAGGTTTCAGTCCATGGTCAGTTGACCCTGTTGCTTTATTTTGGGTGGTACTTGGGATTGTTAAATTGCTGAGGCTGGCCTCAAACCTGTGCTCCTCCTGTCTCAGCTTCTCAAGTACTGGGATAGCAGGTGTGTGTCACCACGCCCGGCTTGGCCCTGTTGCTCTTGAGCCTGTGAAGAGGCAGGCATCATTGCAGAGCATGTAGACAAAGCCCATTCACCCCATGGAAGTCAGGAAGTAAAAGCAAGAAAGAGAAAGAGACCAGTATCCCACAATCCCCTTTGAGTTCACCTCCTGAGTAACCTAAAACCTTCCAGGAGGCCTGCCTCTTAAAAGTTTCACCACCTTCCAGTAGCACCACAGATGGGGACCACACCTTCAATGCCTGTGCCTTTGAAGGACACTCATCCAAACCTCAGCTTATGCCCAGCCCTGACCCAAATGATGTGGAATGAGAGCGGGGAGGCCTGACTCTACCAAGACGGGCATGGCAAGCAGAAAGCATGCCTACCAAGGACCCCCAGGGACTCCCTGGGGAAGCGAGGTCTTCCTGCAAGGGGCTGGATAGAGAGGCCGCAGCTCAGCCTGCCTTGGACATGGGCCACCGCTCCTGCTAACACTCCCTCCTCATAGGCTGCTGGTCCCTTCTGCAGGGCCCGAGGAACTCCCTCTAAGCTGCATAGCAATCTGAGGATGGTACCAGGGACTGGAATTCTTAGCTGCTCTAAGAAGCCAGCTGCCTTCCCTGCTCAGACACGTCACAGATCAGCCCGTTTTAGAGGCAGTGGGAAGACAAATGAGTTAATAAAGGCAGACAGCTTGCGCCTGGCCTGTAGATGACCATATGTAAATGGTAAGTGGCGCATGCTCCCTTATTGTCCTCTACGCCTCCCCAGGCTATTTAGGCAGGTGCAAAGGGCCTGTGGTATTTCATCTCCAGCTCCTACTTCATCAGAGCAGTCCTAATCAATGTATAGTATCACCAGCCCTCCAGGCAGCATGGGGTCCCACCATGGGAGATCATCGTATCTCCAGTGGCCCTGCTCGGGCGCCCCCAGATCTGCCCTCCCTGCAGAGCTCATGAGGGTGGCTATTTATGCTGCAGGCCCCCACCCAACTCCTGTGTGCGCTTTCGTCTGGTCCCAGGAACACCACTCATCACTCACTCTCATGTTAATTCCCTCCTCTAGCTGACACACTTAACAATAATGAGGAGTTTGTTCTCATCCAAAGAGCTAGTTCAGGCATCAGACCTATTTTCCCTCCTCAAATGAATCTTGTAGGTAAAATAATGAAAAAAAAAAGGCCCATGTCTCTCTCTCTCCCATCCTGGTCCCACTTTCCATGTCCTTGGCAGTGCCGAGCAGAGCCAATATGTAAAAGCCGGACGCTGCTTTAGTGCTCAGTCATTAGCCCAAACTAGCCCAGGCAGACAGAGTTTGCTGGTGAGCAGAAGAGATGCAAATGAAGCGGTGCTGGGATGTGGTAGGTGCTTGAGTGCAATGAGCTTTTGCATAAACAACTTCCTGTGTTGGACTTCCACAAGCCAAGGGTGCCCATGGGTACACTGGGCTACGTTAGTTCCTGAAAATGTGGGCTTTTAAAAGAAGGATTTTTTGCTCCATCTCATGGTGCTATGCACTCCATGCTTGTGTCCCCTCACAATTCCTAACCTCCAACATGATGGTATTAGGAGGAACCTCTGGGAGGTTTGGGACATAGGGATGAGTTCGCCGGCACACGACCGTGCTGGCCCCGATCCCAGACTTCCAGCCTCCGGGACTGTAAGAAATAAATTTCCATTGTTTCTAAGCCACCCAGCCCAAGGTACTCTGTTGTAACAGCCCAAACTTAGACTTAGGGTTGAAATGACAGTTCCTGAGTGCTCCCTGGGGTCGGTGGGGGGACAGCCCACATGCGGGTTCCTGGACCTGCTTTCTGGGTTCCTGCAGTGCCCTGCCCGTGTTGCTTCCATAGCACCTGGCCTTCTCAGGTGTCCTTCTCCCACAGGAGGACGTGGACTCCTTGCCAGAAGGGACCACAGCTTTCTCACCCTTGTAATGTGAGCCTGGTGCTGTACTCAGCACATAGAAGAGGCTCAGTAAGATGCATTGAATTGAACCAATGTAGGGTGGATACTCAGGCCTCATATAATGTAACAGACATGGCTCCCGGGAAGGCAGGTGATCCTGGCACGGGTGAGAGGGGGGATAAATGGCGGGATCCTACGAGGAAAGGCATCCTGGAGCAGATGCATCCTGGCCCAGCTGGAGAGGCCTGTGGACGCTACTGCTGGTGAAACACGTGAGCTACCAAGCGAGCCTCTGTGTCCTCTGCTCTCTTTCCCTCATTGGTGCCAAGTCCTCCATCCTTCAAGGCCTGGCATGCTGTTGATGGCCACTCTCTGCCTGGTGGTTAAAGAGCCCACCTTCAACAGGACTGTCCCGTCTTGCTGACCTTTCCCCAGCAGGCTCTGTGACTCCCAAGTGTGAGACCACCAGGCGAGCATCCAGGGAGCAGATGTGCTTCTCCTCATCCACTGCTGTCATTTGGGTCTGCAATGTCCCTTAAAGGTCCATGTGTTGATGGCCTGACCCCAGCCTCTGGCACTCATGGGAGGTGATGGAGCCTTTAGGAGGTGGGGCCTAGTGGAAGGAAGTTAGGTCACGGGGGGGTGCCTGGAAGGGGATCTGGGGACCCGAGCCCCTTTCCATTTCATTCGCTTCCCAGCTCCCACAAAGTGAGCATCTTTGCTCCACCACGTGCTCCCCAACATATGTGCTGCCTCAGCACAGGCCCCAAAGCAATGGAGCCAACCAACTGTGGGCTTAAACCTCTGAAACCATGAGCCCAAACCAACCTTTCCTCCTTATAAGCTGATTATCTCAGGCATTTTGTCACAGCAATGCAAAGCTGACCGCACCTCCATCTCACTCCAACCCAGGAGACAGGTTAACCCAGGAGAGGTCACTGAACACAGCCCCAGTGGAAGCCAACATAAACTCCCAACTCCTAAGGATGGGAAGTGACAAGTCTGGGCCCAGGTACAAGATAAAGAAGGAGGCATCAGGTAGGGAAGTCAGAGCAGCAATTCTGAGGCCAAGGAGGACCAACTGGAGAAAGACACCAGCAATTAATCTTTTCTTTCTTTCCCTTCCTTCCTTCCTTCCTTCCTTCCTTCCTTCCTTCCTTCTTTCCTTTCTTCCTTCCTTTCTTTCTCTCTCTCTCTCTCTCTCTTTCTTTCTGTACTGGGAATTGAACCCAGGGATGCTCTACCTCTGAGCTATACCCCCAGCCCTTTTTGTTTTTTATTTTTGAAACAAATCTCACTAAGTTGCTGAGGCTGACCTTGAACCTGTGATCCTCCTGTCTCAGCCTCCAAATACTGGGATTTCAGGTGTTTGCCACTGTACCCAGCAGAACTTTTTTTTTTTTTTTGCAGTGCTAGGAATTGGACCTGGGGCCTTGTGCATGCTAGGCAAGATTTCTACCACTAAGCCACATCCCCAGCATGCAACAAATCATTTTTCATTCTCGAAATGCACCAGCACCCTATGGCCCTACCCCAAGCGGAGGGAAAGCCAATCACATCCTGCTTATCAAAAAAGGAAATAAAATGCTTATCTGGTTAAAACCAACACTGGGAGAGGCAAGCCCTCTGAGATGAGGGTGTCAGATTTAGCAAAACACACACACACACACACACACACACACACACACACACACACACAGAGCATGCCTAGTCTAATTTAAACTTCAGATAAATAAACACTCAAATTTCACATAAATAAGAGAACATTTGAAATTTCAGATAAATAAGGAAAGATTTTTAGTATATCTTATGTAATATTTGGAACACACTTTTTTTGTTTTTGCAGTACTGGGGATTCAATCCAAGGGCATTCTACCTCTGATCTACACCCTCAGCCCTATTTTTTTATTCTTTATTTTAAAACAGGATCTTACTAAGTTGTGGAGGGCCTCACTAAGTAGCTGAGGCTGGCCATGCACCTGCAATACTCCTGTCTCAGTCTCCCACATACTGGGATTACAAGCGTGCGCCACCACACCTGGCTGGAACACACTTATACTAAAAATTATTGCTTGTTTATTTGAAACTCAGATTTCACTAGGCATCCTGTATTGTGCCTGCCAACTCTACTCTGAAAGGCAAAGGTCACTACTGAATCTCCAGGGTGTGCTGTTCATAGGTGAGATCCATATGTAGGACAGAGGGTGCTGGGCTGCCCCCAGGGATGACCCAGAGAGGCTGCAGAGAATCGGGTCCCTCTGCCTCTTAAGGGCTCAATCAGGGCAGTCTCAGGGGTCAAAGGGACATAGTGTTACCGAATCCTGGTACCTGCCACAAAGCCAAATCAAATAATTGGGATAAACCTTTGGGAAGAAGGAAAAAGAAATGTATTGATTTGCTAGCAAACTGGAGAAATCAGTGAACTCGAGTTCAGGAACAAGCCCTGGATTCTTCTTAAACAAAGGAATCAAGTCCCTTTTAAGAATTAGCTCTTCAGGGTCGTGCTGGTGTCTTATCAAAAGAATTCATGTTTAAGTCATCCTTGAGTCTCTATCTTGTTCAGACCCACAGGCACCAGGTCCCCTTCCATCAGTTCATGGATAAGAGCGTGTTATTTGTTAACAAGGGATGAAGGAGAGGGGGAGGACAAAGGAGGAAGAATGCCAGCTTTGAAACCGGTCATCTGTTAGCTGCCAGGCTCAGAGCAGGCCCCCGTTATAACAGTTTTAAAAAAAATAACACTTGGCCAAATCACCCCCATTCCCAGGCTCACAGCCAGATAGCTGTGGTCATTTTTCATAAGTCAGACCATGTCTTTGGGGACAGTGGGTCACAGCACAGGGAAGTGAGTCCAGGTTGCTGCTGCAGCATCCTCCAGCCAGGGAGAGCAATAGTTGCTGCTCCGTCCCACTGGGCATTGTTAAACTAAAAATTTATAGGACATGCCAAGTAGCTTTCTGAGAAGCCTTGGTCTTGTCTTGGGTGTATTCTCTGATTCATTTTAACTGATAAACAACACCAGAGTTTTAGGGGGCTGGGTGTGGAGGTGGGGAGTAGTGGGAGAAATGACACATACACCAGATATCCAAGGAAGGATAATCCAAAAGAGAAAAGGGAATATTCCTCTAGTTAGCATTCACACTAAAGAAATGTCTTTCTGGGTGTCGTGGTGCACACCTGTAGTCCCAGTACTTGAAGGCTGAATTAGGAGGATCATAGATTCAAGGCCAGCCTCAACCACTTAGTCAGATCCTCTGCAACTTAGTGAGAGACTAGTTCAACATAAAAAATAAAATAAGCCAGGAGTTGTGTCAGGAGAAGGGTCAATTCAACAGCTCAGGATCTTCAGGGTCCTTGGCTTACATGACAGAAAAGAACTTCAACACGTGCCAGTCAGACATAGTCAGAGGTTTATTTAAGAAAGCAAGAAATCTCAAGGGAGAACACAGGCCACCTTCAGAGTGAGAGACAGAGAGGCGCCCTTGGGAGTGCAGGACTCTTATAGGGAACTTTCGTGAGGGGTGGGCCAATGGGAGCATGTGAAGGGGGTGAGCTTGCGTCCCTTAATTTATTGGACCTTTTACGAATTTCAGCTTAAGCCGGGCATGGTGGCGCATACTTGTAATCCCAGTACTTGGGAGGCTGAGACAGGAGGATCGCAGGATCACGGCCAGCCTCAGCTACTTAGTGAGGCCCTCTGCAACTTAGTGAGACCCTGTTTCAAAATAAAGAATAGAAAATAGGGTTGGGGGTGTAGCTCAGAGGTAGAACACCCCTGGGTTCAATCCCCAGTACCGCAAAAAAAAAAAAAAGCCAGGCATGATGGTGCACACCTGTAATCCCAGTACTTGGGAGGCTGAAGCAGGAGGATTGTACCTTCAAGGACAGCCTCAGCAAGTAGTGAGACTCATCAACCTAGCGAGACCCTGTTTCAAAATAAAAATAAAATAGGGCTGGGGGTGAAGCTCAGAGGTAGAATGCCCCTGCTTTCAATCCCCAGTACCACACACACACACACACACACACATAAAGAATTTCAGCCTAGACTTCTCTTATCAGTCTAACATACATTCTGTAGGCTAACAAAATGTATGCACCAGTTAACTGGATGTATAATGCTCTAATCTTTTCTGAACCTTTTATTTACTGGACCTTTTAGGAATTTAGGTCTGAAGAAAAACAATCCTTCAGGGTGAAGGTGAGGGCTATCATGGAGTTCTTAGATGTAAAGCTGCAGTCTCCCTTTTCTTCCCTGTTTGTCTCCTTTCTACCTATTACTTTTATTTCTCCTATCTTATCTCAGTTGCAGCTCAGAGGTAGAATGCTCCTGGGTTCAATCCCTAGTAACACACACACACACACACACACACACACACACACACACACACACGAGAGAGAGAGAGAGAGAGAGAGAGAGAGAGAAATGTTGTCTTCTTTAAAACACTTGTCTAGCTATCCCTAAGGAAAAAAGGTGCTTGGAGGTCATTTTTACATTCAGCAGGCAATGTCCAGTGGGTTAAAATTAATAAATAGTAAATGCCAGGCACTGCTGCAAGCACTTTACCTCCATCCAATCATTCATTCATTCATTGCAATAATTTGTATTGTATCTAAAAATACAGAGAATGAAATGAAAATAACACAACATATTAAAATGTATGGGATGCAGCTAGTACTTATGTAGCATACATTATTTCTAAGTGACTTGAAGTCCATTATCTCTGTACATAGAGAGAGGCAGGTTCACATGAGCACATCGACACTCAGAGGAAAGGAGTTAACTCTGTGACAGGGGACAGCTAGAGGACTCAGGAGCCAGGACATGAACACGGGTCTAGTTCCAACGCCCGCCTGCCTACCCATGGTTCTCCCTGTGTGCAAGACATACCCTTCCAAGGTAATTTGCACTTTGATGGGAGAAAATCCATCAACCCAAGAACTAAACTTTGGTGGTGGGAATTCTGGAATACTTAGCTTGGGGAGAGCATCGTCTAAGCATCCCTGAAATTATAGCTTAGAATGTGCTGTTTCCTAAGTCCAGCTCTGCTGGAAGACACAGAACCTGAACCCTGCTTGGGCAGTTTTCTTTCTCCCTGTTCTCTCCCCCGTACCTTGTAGGAGGAAGGAGGGGCTCAAGGTCAGGGCCAGAGCAACTGTTAGTAGCAGTGACTCCAGCCACTGTCCTTCAGTGTGGGAGGCATCTCCTCTGTCCCTCAAAGGCTTTGTTCCACAGGCATCCAAATGGGAACCCCACTCTGCATTTATGGGGAATTTTTGCTTTGCTTTTTAACCGACCTTCTGGTTTGAAAACCTAGTAAGGAACAGAAATTATTTATTAGCATTGCAGTTAAAGAATGCTGGCTGTGTGTGTGTGTGTGTGTGTGTGTGTGTGTGTGTGTGTTGCTGAAAATTGAACCTAGGGGCATTCTACCTCTGAGCTACACACCCAGCCCTATTTTATTTTTATTTTGAAACAGGGTCTTCCTAAGTTTCTGAGAGCCTTGCTAAACTGCTGAGGCTGGCTTTGAACCTGCGATCCTCCTATCTCAGCCTCCCAAGTACTGGGATGACAGGCATGCGCCACCACGCCCAGCAGAATCCTGGCTTTTAGGACATGGTTTTTCTGCCCAAGCTGTGAGAGGAAACTGAAGCTTCTATTCTTCTCTTTGGAAACAGAAATAACTGCCATGAGCCTTATTACGTTATTATTGGGGAAAAAAAGCAAACAGGAAATACTTGGGAACGTGAATAATACAGTATAATAGACTGGGATTTGAACCCATAGCATAAAGCCAATGGGTCACTTCCTTCTTGAGATGTAGGAAGGTCTACTTTGCAGACTGAAGTGAGCAGGGGTGGGGAGGGAGACCCCAGGAATTAATGAAATTCAGTGTGCAAGCATGACCCGGCACGTGGCGAGAGCTCCGGGTGCACTCAGGTACGGAAGTGGTCCTGCTGCCTCTGACCACCCGGCCTTGAGGGCAGCTATGACACTGCTGGAGTCTGAGGCTTTGTAGCCCAAGACTGGGGCCAGGAGGCACGGCCATGTGTGGCAGGTGCCGTGGAATGGCTGCTAAGGTGTGCATTTGCATTTGGTCCCTACTTTCTCTCACCCCTTCCCTTCCAGTCGGCAGCCTGTTTGACTTTGCCCTTGCCCACCCAACTTTTGTTTTTCTGGAATCCTGAACTTCTCCAGGGAGTGGGAAGCCTGAGCAACTGAGTTAACTGAGTTAATTTTCCAGTCTGGGAAAGAATAAAAGATAGAGGTTTTCATGAGGCCAGAGTATCTCAGAGGAAAAACAGTGGCTCAGCCTCAGGCCTCAGGGCTCCCCACCTAGACTAAGAGCTCTGGTCCCCGTACCGGCAAGCAGCAGCACCCCCTTCAAGGGACACCCTGCATGGGATAATAAGCACCTCTGGGGCAGTCCCAGGACCTGACGGCTTCCAAGCCTCAGAATCCAGCAATGTCGTGGCTTCCCTCAAGGCCACTAAATTGCATCTCCCTGAATGGAGGAACCGAGTCTTGCTTATCACCATAGCTACCAGTTACTGAAATCCATTGAAGGTAGGCATCATTATCATCTTTTAACAGATGGGGAAATTGAGGCACTGAATGGTAACTTGCCAGTAGTTTCCGGAAGTGGGGTTTGAACCCAGATCTATGTATTTCTAAAGGCACCTTCTTGGGGCCTAACCCAGCGCCCAGTCCTGATAGGCAGGCAATCAGCAAGTGCAAGTGGGCCAGCGCAGGCCTCTCTCCCTCTTCTTATATAGCCACTAATGTCTTCACAGGGGCTCCATCCTTATGATCTCATTCAATCCTAATTACCCCCCAAATACCATCAACATATGAATTTGGGGATTAAGTTTCAACATGAGTTTTGCAGGGGTCAAACACTGCAACCATAGAGAAGCCCAGCTCCCACGTGAAGGGCACCTCTTTTCGTTTCCTGTTCAAAGAGACTGACACGCACGCAGAGCCAGAGCAGCAGCTGCTTTCACTGTGCGCAGACTGGAGAGCGGTGTGTAAGTGAAGTGAATCCTGTGTCCACTTCTCTTCTCTCCTGAACCTTCTGGGTTCAGGTTTATGGCTCCAGAAGCCAGGGTGAGTCTCTGTCCCTTCCTCTGCAGATCACATCACTGGCACAATCTGATCTAGAAAAACATCCCTAGGCAGGAGCTCCAGACCCTGAAGCATTCTCTTTATAGCACCCTATAACCTGGGAAGGCTTGCATATGTGTGTGAGTGTGTGTGTATACATGCATGTGCAAGCGTATACACACCTGTATCAGCCCCTCTGCTTGGCTCCCCCATTAGCCACCTCTGCAATATCCTGTTTCACAGGGGAATAGATCAGACATAGGAATCTCCAGCAGACCTATGGTTCAGATGACGCCCTTGGTTCTCCACTGATGAGAAAGCCCTCGGGTTTGAGGGCTGCAGAGTCATTCTCTTAAGGCATTCCTTCAACTTTGTTTCTTCTGCTGCTCCCCTCTCTGAAGTCATTTAAACTCATTGGGTATATTGCACAAAGAAAAGTAGGTCAAGGATTAAAACAAACAGAAAGATGGAAGGAAGGAAGGAAGGAAGGGAGGGAGGGAGGGAGGGAAGGAAGGAGGGAGGGAGGGAGGGGTACAGTATTGTGCAAAGCAATTTCAGACTTGATGGGATTTTAAAGGCAGAGAATGTTTGGGTAGGGATGGCTGCTGTCACCACTGACTTACAAATGAATGCCAGCCAATATCTGAGCCTGTCATCCATTGAACACATGGTCTCAGAATTCCATTTTGAAATGATAATTCTGCCCAGTGCAGTGAGCGGCTTCTAAAGCCTGGTTCTCTGCAATATAGACCACCTTGAAAAATCCTTGTTTGAACTGGAGGGAGGGAATCCTGAGAATTTCTGGAAATTGACAGAATGAATGAGAGAGGAAGTGAGTCTGACCAAACCAGGTCCCTGGGGGCTGTGTGCTGCCCAGGGCTGGAGCGAGGCCATTGGGCGGACGGTGTCTGGGGGGTGGGGATTTAGCTCAGTGGCACAGGGCTCACCTAGCATGCCCAAGGCTCTGGGTTTGATCCTTAGCACTGAAAAATAAATAAGCCAAAAAAAAATAGCAATTGACCTTTAAAAAATAGTAAAGGTGTATGGAAACTACTAACAGCTAAAATGTACCTTGGAGATGATTTAATGCACCTGTTCAAATGAAGAAAAAGATCCAGATAATCATGTAGAATTTTTACAATAACCCAGCTTATTGGTGCCAAGCTTAGAACTTGTCATGGTCTGATTTAGAATGTCCCCTGAAGAGCTCAGGGTTGATATAGTTAAGTCATGAGGGTTGTACTTTCATCAGTTGTAATGGATCTACTGGGTGGTAACCTAGGCAGGTGGAGTGTGGTTGGAGAAGGCGGGTCCATGGGGGTGTGGCCTTAGGGATTGTGCTTGTGTCTTTGAATCTCCTTGCTTGCTTGTTCTCTCTGCTTCTGGCCTCCATGATGTGAGAGCAGAGCTTTGAGTGCACTCTCTCTCTCCGCTTCCTGCTGCCATTCCCTGAGCTTCAGACCCTGGCCTCACATGGACTGAACCCAGAATCTCCAGAAAACTTTGAGCAAATAAATCTTGCTTCCTTTAAGTTGTGTAGTCATTTGGGGGGGGGGGTGGATCTATAGCAGTGAAAATGTTGACTAAGACAGAATTGAACTCACATTTCCAAATAATCCAAACCCCCCTTTTAATCTCATTTTAAAAGATCCCTGAGAAAGGGTGTTTGCAGACAGTGTCTGCAAGATTGTAGAAATGGCTATAAAGTCTCCCGACTGCATAAAATACAATGCTACCCTATCTTGGTTGACCTAACTAAAATTAATGTGCTTGCAACAAAACCACCAAACTTGAAAAATGATTATTATTTTTCCTTCTTAACATTTACCTAGTGAGCTTTGGGGAGATGGTCTGGATAGCCAGTGTTTCTTAAAATTGCTGTCCAGGGAAAATTGAACTGGCGATTTCTTTTTCTCTCAAAAAATGTTCCTATAATAGGCAGTGACCTTTAAAATCATTCCAGAGATGATTTCTTTCTAAAAGTAGCTGTTGTATTCTTTAAACATTTGCATTAGCTGTTTGGTGAAATGAAAAGCTTGACAGTTCAGTGGGGAAGACAAGCCGGAGCATGGAGCAATCTGTGAATGGCGGAGTGGGTAAGGGTTGCAGGGTGCTGGCAAGGTGAGGGCAGAAGAGGAGTGGTGGACTCAGAGAACTGGACAGTGGAGCCAGGCATGGTCTGGGAAGATGACTGTAGATGACCCTGGAGACTGGGGAGGCACAGGCCTGTGGATTTAACACAACTGACCACAGCATCTTCCTGCCCCTTCTCTCCTCAGTTCATGGGAATAGATGCCTTTGATTTCCAGGCATCGTTCACTCTTTGCTTGCTTTGCATGCTGGAAACTCTGCATTTCTACTAAGATGGCCTTAACTAGATGGAATATCTAAATTTTCAAACTGCTTCACTCTAACCTCTACCCTCACTACTCCATCAAAACTTCCTTGGTGAGTGACCAATCTATAGGCTAATCCAGTCGAAATTTTTCAATGTTCATCCTACATGATGCCTTCAACAACCTTTGACATGGCTACACACTGTCTTCTTGGAACACTCTCCTCTCTTACTCCTGGGATATTCACTCCCAGCACTTCTACCATTCTTTCTCTCCTTCCCTATTGCCATCAATGCCATCATTACACAGTGATTACCTGTTGGGGATCCATGGGTCTAGGTTATGTTCTCTTGCACTCAGAAAGTACTGAGTGCCCAAGGCATCTGGGGAGCATAGGTCACGGGGACACCTTCCTATTAAGAGAAATTGAATATCCTGGACCAGGAAAAGCCCTTTTAGTACCCAACAGGTAGCAGCAACAGGAACTAATAGGATCCCCACCAACTCCAAAGAAACCCATCAGACCAAATGCTCCAAAAATTAAACTGTTGCATTAAACTGTTGCTGGATTCAGAGTTCATGAAAATAAGGCAAGATACATGTGCTAAACCAAAACAGAGTAACTGACTGCAGAAAGGAAAGATTTATACAGGAATAAGAGCCTTCTAGCATAACAGACAAAATGTCCAAGATATAATTAAAAAATCTGTCATACCAAGAACCAAAAAAAAATCACAGCTCAAATGAACAGAGACAAGCAACTGACATCAACTCAAAGGTTAATCAGGTGTTGGGATTGTCAAGA
Source organism: Glis glis (assembly GCA_004027185.1). Lineage (NCBI taxonomy): Eukaryota > Metazoa > Chordata > Mammalia > Rodentia > Gliridae > Glis > Glis glis. The sequence goes on along the minus strand of PVJS01008967.1, from coordinate 31,490 downwards.
ACTTCAAAGTAGTCATCGTAAAAATGCCTCAGAGCTGGGCATGGTGGCACATGCCTGTAATCCCAGTACTTGGGAGGCTGAGACAGGAGGATCAAAGGTTCGAAGCCAGCCTCAGCAACTTAGCAAGGCCCTCAGCAACTTAGTGAGATCCTGTTTCAAAATAAAATAAAAATATAAAAATAGGGCTGGGGGTGTAGCTCAGAGGCAGAATGCCCCTGGGTTCCATCCCCAGGAAAACAAAAAGTTTACAATAAAAATGCCTCAACAATCAATTACAAATTCTCTTGAACTGATTGAAATATGAAAAATCTGAGCAAAGAAATAGAAGTTATTAGAAAGAACCAAATTAAAATATAGATCTGAAAAATACAGAAACAATTTTTTAAAAACTTACTATATAGGATTAATAGGAGAGTAGAGATGACAGAGGATATTATCAGTAAACTTGGGAACAATCTGAAAAAAAGGGGGGGAAATGGCCAGAGACTCAAAGACACAGATCTTCAGATCCAAGAAGCTGCATTAATGCCAAACAGTATAAACCCAAAGCAATCCACACCATCACACGTTGTCCTAGTCAGCATTCTCACTGTATAATCTAAAAGACTGACCACATAACTTAGAGGAAGGAAGATGTATTTGCTCATGGTTTTCCTTGAAGATTTGGGGGTTCAGTCCATGTGAGGCTGGGAATCACTGATCTCAGGCCATGGCAGTGGGAAGCAGAGAGAGGGAGAGCACAAGGCTTTGCTCTCATGTCATGGAGGCCAGAAGCAAGAGAGAGCAAAGAAGGGGAGGAGGAACCATATATAATTCCCAAGGCCACAGCCCCAGGGACCCACCTTCTCCAGCCACACCCTACCAGCCCAGGCCACCACCCAGATAAATCCATTACAATGGATTTATCCACTGCTGGGATTACAACCCTCATGACTCAGTTATATCAACTCCAAACACCAATTTATGAACTGTTCAGGGGGCCACTCTGTATCTAACTATAACACACATTATAATTTAACTTCTGAAAACTAAAGTCAAAGGAAAGAAAATCTTGAAATCAGTGAGAAAGAAATAACACATTAGGTACAGGGGAACAACAATTTGAATGACAGTGGATTTCTCATAGGAAATGAGGGAGGCCGGAAGAAAGTGACACAGCACTTGAAGAGATAGACCTGCCAAACACAAAATCTATACCTGACAAAATTATCCATGAGGAATAAAGGGAAAATTTAAATATTCTCAGATAAAGGAAAACTAAAAGAATTTATTGCTAGCAGACCTACATTGCAAGAGATTGAAAGATTGGCTAAAAGAAGGTCTTCGGAAAGGAAATGATAAAAGAAGGACTCTTAGATTATTGAAAAGGAAAAAGGAACAGTGATTAGGACAGAAATATGTATACAAGTGATAGACTCCTGGTCTTCATGAGCTTTATAAGTCATACTTGATGGTTGAAATAAGGATAACATCTGACTGATACTCAACACAAGGATACGTAGAAGTGGGGAAGGTCAAGGAACATAAATGGAATGGATGTTTCCATACCTCAGTTGAAGGTAGAATATTGATAGTACTGTTATAAGTCATATGTGTATATTATGTTACTCAAAGTAACCACTACAGAAACTACATATATAATCCCCAAGGTATGCTTAGAAAAACTCTAAATAAATCAAGATGGAATCCTAAAATTGCTTAAGTAACCCTCAGGAAGTCAAGAAATGTGAAAGCAATGAAAAGCAGAAGGAACAATGGAAGCCAAGTAATAAAATGGCAGACAAAAGCACTGCTGTATCAATAATTACCTGAAATATAAGTGGGCCAAATACTGGAATGGGCATACTGGATTTTAAGAAATGACCCACTTATATGCTGCTTACAGGTAACTCATCTCAACTTCAATGACCTAGGTAGGCTGGGGGTAAAAAATTGGAAAAAGATGAGCCATGTCAACATTCATATGAAAAGAGCAGGACTGGCAATATTGATATCTGATAAAGCCAACTTCAGAACAAAGACAATGACTAGAGATGAAGATGGAAATTACATATTGCTAAAAGGGTCATCCTTCAAAGTGAAATAATTCTAAGTGTGAATGCACCAAACATCCACATATCAAAATATATGAAGTAACATCTGAAAAAGCTGATGACAGAAATAGAAAAATCCATGATTATAGGTGAAAATTTCAATACCTCCCTTCTTGGCAACTGATAGAACTATTAGAAAGAAAATTAATGAGGATAGAGAAGATCTGAACAACGGCCAGCCAGCATGATCATAACTGTGTAGCTAGAGCACTCCACCAAACAACAGCAGAATGCACACTTTTTTCCAGTGCTCATGGAGCATGCATCAGAATAGATCAATCATAACATGGACCATAAAATAAACCTCAAAAAAAGCCCTTTTTGTATTACTGGGGATTGGACCCAGGGCTTCACGTATGCTAAGCAAGCACTCACCACTGAGCTACATCCTCAGCCCTAACCTCAAAAAAATTTAAGGAATTATAATCATGGTGTAATCTCTAGCAAAAGCAGAATCAAACACTCCATCAATAGCATAAAACAACAGGAAAATAAACAAATGTAGAAATTGAGCAACATACTTATAAATAATCTGTGGCTCAAAGAGGAAGTCTAAAAGAGAATTTTTAAAAATGTCCTTCACATCACCGGGTTCTGTATCTGTGAATTCAACCAACTACAGATTGAAAATATTTAAGTTCACCTGTACCAAACATGTACAGACTTTTTTCTTATCTTTATTCCCTAAAAAATATAGAATAACAACTATTTATATAACATTTACATGGTTTTAGGTATTACAAGTAACCCAGAAAATATTTAAAGTATATGAGAAGGGTTGGGGATGTAGTTTAGTGGTAGAGCACTTGCCTAGCACGTGCAAGGCCCTGGGTTCAATCCCTAGCACTGCAAAATAAAGTATATGACAGGATGTGTGTAGGTTCTATGCAAATACCATACCATTTTATATATAGGACTTGAGCTCATCTCTGGGTTTTAGTGTTCATGAGGGGTCTCAGAACCAATCCCCTACAGATACCTAGAGAGGACTATACATAGAATTAAATTAAAAGTGAAAATGCAGCCTATTGAAATTTGTGGGATGCAACTAAAAGAAATGTGGGGAAATTTATGGTGCTAAATGCTACATTAGATAAAAGGAAGGTCTCAAATCAATAATCTAAGACTACCTCAGGAGACGAGAAAGATAAGAGCAAAATAAACACAAAGCGAGCAATCTCATTGATTTCTACTGTTATATTTAGTATGTCCTTCCTTTGATAACAGGAAAAGGAAATTGGTCACAGGAAAAGAATAAAGAAAATTGATAAGAAAATAATGAACAGGAACAGAAGCTGGTTCTTCAAAAACAATCAATAAAATTGATAAGACTTTAGCAAAAAGAACAAAAATAAAATGAGAGAAGACAGAAATTTCTCATGTCAGGAATGAATTGGGGTATATAACACTGCAGATCCTGTGGCTATTACAAAGATAATAAGGGAATATTATAAATAATGTTAAACTCATATATTTGACAAGTTAGAAGAATTGGACTAATTCCTTCAAAACCACAAACTATAAAATCAACCAAGATGAAGAATAAATCAGAATAATGCTATAACCATTAAAGAAATTGAATTAGTAATTTAAAATCTCTTTAAAAAGAAATCTCTAGGCCCACATTCACTGGAGAATTCTACCACACATTTAAAGAAGAATTGATAATTTTTTTTTTTTTTTGCGGTACCGGGGATTAAACCCAGGGGCGTTCTATCTCCGTGCCACACCCCCGGCCCTATTTTTTATACTTTTATTTTGAAACCGGGTCTCACGAAGTTGCAGAGGGCCTCACTAAGGAGAGAGAGAGAGAGAGAGAGAGAGAGAGAGAGAGAGAGAGCTGAGGCTGGCCGCGAACCCGGATCCTCTGGTCTCCGCCTCCCAAAGTACTGGGATTACAAGCGTGCACCCACCATGCCCGGCAAGAATTGATAATTTTACATAAGCTCTTCCAGTAAGTAGAACATGAGAAAACTCATTTTATGAAGCCAGTATTACCCTAATACAGAAACCAGAAAAAGAAAATACAAAGAAAAGACCACAGACTGACAACTCTCATGAAGTTAGATTTTAAAATTCTCAACAAGATATTCACAAAATTCGTCCAATAGTATATAAGAAGAATTACACAATAAACAAGTGGGACTTCTTCCAGATATTCAAGGCTGGTTCAGCATTCAAAAATCATTCAATGTTAGGTATCACATCAATAAGCTAAAGTAGAAATGTCAGATTATCCTATCAATTGACACCAAAAAAATTGACAAAATCCAACACCATTCATAATGAAAATATCAGCATATTAGGAACAGAGAGGAATTACCTACACTGATAATGAGTTTGTACAAAAGGAAACACCACAACTAATATCCTACTTAATGGGGGAAATAGTGAATGTTTTCTCCCTAAAGTCAGGAACAAGATAATGTCCATTCTTACCACTATTTAGTCAACATAATACTGCAAGTTGTACTTACTAAAAACAGGGAAAAATGAGAAATGAAAGCTATACATATTGGAAATGAAGAAATAAAACCATATTTATAGATGATACAATTATTGTCTCTATAGAAAATCCCTAGGAATATATTTTTAAAACTTTTAGAACTAATTGGTGAATTCAGCAATGTCGCAGGATACAAAACCAACAAATTTGAATTGTGTTTCTATATACTAATCAAAAATTGTGCAAACTGCAATAAAAATACAATAATACCATTTATAATTACTCCAAAAAATGAAATACTAAGGTATATACTTAAAACAGCTATAGGATTTCTTTACTGAAAATTCTATTCATGAAATAAATTTTTATATACTTTTATTGGTGCACTATAGTCTCACATCATAATGTAGTTCAGATAGTGACATGCATGCACACAGCACTTGGTGAACTTCCCCCAGCTCCCTCCCCACTCCCTCCCCTTCCCCATACATGATATTGAGGTTGGCATTGGTATTCTCACATATGTATATAACGTCAATGGAAGTGTTTCCTTCATTAATTCTTCCTCTCCCCCTTCCCACCTTTCCCTAGACCACCTCCCTCGCTCCACTGGGGTTTCTCCTTCATTATCTAAAGTCCCTTTTGTATCCCAATTACTCCCTTGCTTCCACATATGAGAGAAAATGTATGACCCTTCACTTTCTGTGACTGGCTAATCAAATGTAACATAATGTTCTCCAGGTCCATCCATTTTCCTGCAAATGACATAATTTTGTTCTTCTTTATTGCTGAGTAGAATTCCATTGTGTGTATATCCCATAATTTTGTAATCCATTCATCTGTTGATGGACACCTAGGTTGGTTCCATAATTTGTTATTGTGAATTGTGCTGCTATAAACATGGATATGCATGTATCACCATAATATTCTGATTTCAGTTCCTTTGGATAGATACCCAGGAGTGGGATAAGTGGATCATATGGTGGATCCATTCCCAATTTTCTGAGGAATCTCCACACTGATTTCTATAGCAGCTACACTAATTTGCAGTCCCACCAATAGTTAGAAGAGTTCCTACTTCCCCACATCCTCGCCAGCAGTTATTGTTGTTTGACTTCTTGATGACTGCCATTCTGATTGGGGTTAGATGGAATCTCAGTGTCGTTTTGATTTGCATCTCCCTGATTGCTAATGATGTTGAGCATTCTTTCATGTATTTATTGGCCATTTGTATTTCCTCTTTTGTGAAGTGTCTATTCAGTTCAATTTCCCATTTCTTAATTGGGTTATTTGTTTTTTAGTGTTAAATCTTTTAAGTTCTTCATATATTCTAGATATTAGTCCTCTATCAGAGGAGTGGCTGGCAAAGATCTTCTTCCATTCTGTAGGCTCTATCTGTAGACTCTTGATGGTTTCCTTTGCTGAACAGAAACTTTTCAGTTTAATGTCATCCCTTGTATTAATTTTGTTTTAATTTTCTGAGATTTGGGTGTCTTATTGAGGACATTTCTGCCTGTGCCTATGTGTTGGAGTGTTGAGCCTATGCCCTCCTCTAGTAATTTCAAAGTCTCTGGTTTAATTCCCAGGTCTCTGATCTATCTTGCATTAACTCTTGTGCAGGGTGAGAGGTTGGGATTTAATTCCGTTTTTCTATAAATGGATGACCAGTTTCCCCAACACCATTTGTTGAAAAGACTGTCTTTTCTCCAACATACATTTTGGGCACCTTTGTCAAAAATCAATTGACTAAGCTGGGTGTGGTGGTGCACGCCTATTGTACTTGGGAGGCTGATTACAGGAGAATCGCAGGTTCGTGGCCAGCCTCAGCTACTTAGTGAGGCCCTCCGCAACTTAGTGAGACCCTGTTTCAAAATAAAGAATAAAAATAGGGCTGGGGGTGTAGCTCAGAGGTAGATTGCCCCTGGGTTCAATCCCTAGTACCTAAAAAAAAAAAATCAATTGACTATAAGTGCGTGGATTTGTTTCCGTATCTTCTGCTCCATTGGTCTATGTGTCTGTTTTTGTGCCAATATATATTTTATAAAGACCTAAGTAAGATGGGCATGGTGGCGCATGCCTGTAATCCCAGTACTTGGGAGTCTGAGACAAGAGGATTGCAGGTTCGAGGCCAGCTTCAGCAACTAGTAAAACCCTCAGCAACTTAGGGAGACCCTGTGTCAAAAATAAAAAATAAAAAGGGCTTGGGGTATAGCTCAGAGGTAGAATGCCCCAGGGTTCAATCCCTGGTACAAAAAAAAAATGAAGACCTAAGTAAAAGGGGACCTGTTCTGTGTTAATTGATTGGAAGACTCAACATAATAAATATATCAGTTCTCCCTAAATTGATTTAAAGGTTTTAATGAATTACTATCAAAATCCTAACAAGATTTTATATAGCCATAAACAATTCTTATCCTAATATTTATATGGTAAAACATAAAACCTAAATAGCTAAAATAATCCTGACAAGAATAAAGTAGGAAGAATCTCTCTACCCATTCTTAAGACCTATATACAGGTCTGGGGGGATATAGCTCAGTGGTAGAGAACCTGCCTGCTTAGCATGTGAGAGACCCTGGATTAGTCAACTCCCAGCAAAACACACACACACACACACACACACACACGCACACGCACACGCACACGCACATGCACATGCACATGCACACACATCAAGATAGCATTGTATCAACAGAGAGATAGAACATATAGATCCATAGAACAATAATGAGCTCAGAGGTAGACCCACACGAATATGTCCAGCTGATTTTTGACAAGGTGCAAGCCAGTTCAACAGAGGAAGGATTGCTTTCTCAGTAGATGATACTGGAGCAATTGGACATCAACAAGCCAAAAAAATGAACCACAACCTAAACCTGATATTTTAAACAAAATAATTCAAAATAGATCATGGACTTAGATGCGAAATGCAGAACTGTAAAATTTTTACTCAAAAATGTAGGAGAAATTCTTCAGAATGTGGGACTGTATGCAAAGAGTTCTTAGACTTGACCTCAAAAGCACCATGTATTTCTTTTTATAAAAAGAAAAATTGGCCGGGTGTGGTGGCGCACGCTTGTAATCCAGTACTTTGGGAGGCGGAGACCGGAGGATCAGGGTTCGCGGCCAGCCTCAGCTCTCTCTCTCTCTCTCTCTCTCTCTCTCTCTCTCCTTAGTGAGGCCCTCTGCAACTTTGTGAGACCCGGTTTCAAAATAAAGTATAAAAAAAAATAGAGCCGGGGGTGTAGCACGGAGGTAGAACGTCCCTGGGTTCAATCCCCAGTACCGCAAAAAAAAAAAAAGAAAAATTGGCAAAATGGACCTCATCAAAGTAAAAACTTTTGCCCCGTGAAAGCTTATATTGAGAATGAAAAACAAGCTGCAGACTGGGGGGAAATATTTGCAAATCACATATTCAACAAGGGGTTGGTATGAAGAACATATAAAGAATTTACAGAACTCGGCAGTAAATAACAATCCAATTAGAAAATGGGTAAAAGACACATGCAGGTATTTCATCAAAGAGAATCAACTCATGGCAAATACGCATGGGAAAAGATGTTCAACTTTGATAACCATTAGAGAAATTCAAATCAAAACCGCAGTGAGACAGCACTACACACACATCACAATGATTAAAATAAAAATTTTTGACAATCACAAACAGTTATCAAGGATGAAGAGAAACTGGATCACGCTAATATTGTTGGTGGGAATGTGAAATGGTACAGTCACTCCAGAAAACAATTTGGCAGTTTTTTTATAAAACTAAACATGCACCTACCATATGACCCAGCATTTACACTCCCATCTTCTGTTCCAGAGAAATGAACACTTACATTCACACAAAAACCCGTACATGACTATTTAGAGTAGCTTTATTTATTTTAGCCCCAAACAGGAATTTTGCCAGAAGTCCTTCAATAGGTGATTGGCTAGACAAACTGTGGTACCTACATATCACAGAATACGACTCAGCTAGGAACAAACTATTGATGCACATAACTTAGATGAATTGTAGGGATTTATGCTGAGTGGGGAAGAAAAAGCCAACTGTGAAAGGTTATTTCTCTGCATGATTTCATTTATATAATATTTTTGAAATGACAAAATGTTAGAAATGGTTAGAAGTGGCTTCTGGGGGTTAAGGATGGAGGCTGGGGGCAGGGGCGAGGCCAGTGTAGTTATGAAAAGGAAATATGAGGGATCTTTGCGATGTTGAAACTGTTCAGAATCTTGACTGTGGTGGATACGTGAACATACTCACGTGACGAGATGGTATAGGACGCATGTGTGTGCGCACACACACATGAATACGAGGAAAACAAGAATTTTTTTTTTTTTTTTTGCGGTGCCGGGGATTGAACACAGGGGCATTCTACCTCCACGCTATGCCCCCGGCCCTATTTTTTTATACTTCATTTTGAAACCGGGTCTCATGAAGTTGCAGAGGGCCTCACTAAGGAGAGAGAGAGAGAGAGAGAGAGAGAGAGAGAGAGAGAGCTGAGGTTGGCTGCGAACCCGGATCCTCCGGTCTCTGCCTCCCAAAGTACTGGGATTACAAGCGTGCGCCACCACGCCCAGCGAAAACGGGAAATTTTTAATAAGTCAGTGGATTGTGTCAATGCCGATATTCTGGTTGTGATATTACACTATAGTTTCACAAGATGGTGCCACTGGAGAAACTGGGCAGAGTGTATGGAGACCAGGGGTTTCAACAGGACTAACATTTCCTCAACGTCAAGGTCATCTGCTTGGGCTTTTGATTTCTCATACAATACTTAGCACCCACCCCTTTACATCATAGATTCTCGGTGAAGAAGCCTGAGAAACCCATATTGTGGTTGATGGTATCACCTGAGGAGGTAGACCTGTGAAAGATTATCAGCATCTTTTTCAACAGATACCTGGAAGAATTTCCACGATTCGGTGTTTACCTTTCCCAAGGATAATCTTTCACAGGAGACAATGGCATATGCTCCCCGTGCATGCCCTGCATTTGACACATGCACATCACACACATGACTGCGGTGGCTGTGTTACTACTCTGGTACCACAGAAGTCTCGAGTGATGGTTCTCATGGCAACCATCAAAGAGCCACTTCACACGTGTACTTGTAAAATCACTGGACATGACTCATATTTGCAGTCCAACTTCTGCCAGGAATATGCTTCTTCCCGTTTATCTTTTAGTTTACTATCAAGCATATTTTGGTTACCATGATCAATGTTATTTTGTCTCAAGGGCCCCTACACTGGGCTCATCTATAACTTTAGATGAGTAATGAGTGCATTCAACTCAATTGAACAAATGATGAGCATTTTCTATATACAAAGCACTAAACCGGAGTTTCTAGGAGAAACAAAGATGAATAATGATTCCTGCTTACAGGCAGCAGACAGTGTGACACAGAGGGTCTTTGTGCCAGCACTACAGCAAAGGCTGGCTTTGGAGTGAGCTACTAGTGAATACTGAAATGATAGTTGGGGACCTTGGGAGAGATGACTTCCTGGCCGGTATTTATCCCAGGAGAAGTACAGAGGGTTTACTGAAAGAGCTGTGGGTACAATGGCTAAGAACATGCTCGCCAAATCAGCAGGTCTAATCTGAATCCTGGCTTGACCACTTACCAGCAGGTATCGTGGATGATTTCCCCATCATTAAAATCAGCAAAATACTGTCAAGCACTCAGAGTTGGGGTGGGGGAATAAAACGTAATGTATGTGAGTTACGTAGCACAAAACCTGGCATATAGTAAGTGCTTCATAAACGCTGGCTATTTTTATTTAAGCTGATTGGATAAAAAAAAAGATGAATAAACCATGAGGCCTCTTCTTGAGCTGTTCTCAACCCAGTAGGAGTGACAGGGACACATGCAGATGGACAGCAGGGATGGCGGTGGGGTGGATGCCATAGCAGACCAGAGGAAGTGAGTCTGGACCTCTGTCTTACTCCATTTTCTGTGGCTTTAACAAAATACCCGAGGCTGGGTACTTTATAAAGCAGAGAGGTTTATTTAGCTCACAGTGCTGGAGGATCAAGGGCATGGTGCCAGCATCTGCTTGGGTCTGGTGAGGCCCTCATGGCAGATGACATCACAGTGACGGGAGCTTTTATAAGAGTGGTGAGCAGCCTAGGTGAAAGAGGGATTCAGGGGAGGTGCCAGGTTTCCTTAGAACAGTGTGTTCTTGCTAATCCAATCCTACCAGACCTGTGTTAATCTGTCCCAAGGTTGGTGCCCCTGTGACCTAATTACCTTCCACCAGGTTTCACCTCTCAAAGTTCCACGCTGCTACACTGCCAGCCCAACCTCTAGCACATGAACCTCTGGGGACAAACCCTATGCAACCATAGCCACCATCTCAGAAGGCTGCAGGGCGTCACCAGCAGGTGCCCTGTGGTCATTGCAGTGCCCTTCATTGATGCCTGGGGCAGGTATTATTACTTGCTCCATGACCTGCTTTTGCCCTAGGCAAGGTCACTGTGATGTAGGCTGAGCATGCCCGTGGCCTCAGTTCACCTCCCCTTGTTCATCGTTGCACATGGTTGATTGCAAAGCTGCAAAAGAGCCCTGCTATGGGATCGTTCCCTCTCCTGGTCCTCCAGGACAGATACGGTCCCCTCAGGAGAGGAGTCGCTAAGAATCCATCATTATCACAATCCTCACAAATGGCTCTTGGTCGCTTCAGTCCCTGTTTCTTATCTCAAGGAAGGTTCCGCCCTCTGCTGCGGTGGGGTGGGTGGAGCTCGGGGAGGCAGTGAGATGGCATCTTGCAGCTCAAAGCATCTTTTCCCTGCTTGCTTTGAGTCAGCGTTGTGGGATGCTGTGACACAGAAACAAGCCCTCCACAGACCCGTCGGTCCTGTGGTCCAGACGGCGTCTCAGACACAAACTCTTTCTGTGCCCAGGAGCTCCAGCCATGATCCTGGAACTTGGCAGAACCTGGCACGTTCTGTTCTAGTCTACTGGCCATTCGGCTGTCTGCACAGCGAACGGCATGGAAATAGAGAACAATCCACAGCTTCAAACACGAGGTGAAAACTTGTAGGATCATCGGCTTGAAGTCCTAGGACATTTTGTTGAAACATAGTGACAATAGATCATTTTTTTCAGAAGTCATAACAGAGTGGAAAGTCATGCCACATATCTGCTTTCTTGACTAAAGTCACTGCACAGGAAGCCTGGTAAGGCTTGGGGCGGTGGGGTCTGAGGCCTCCACAAAGCCTGCCCAGCCCTGGGGACCATGGGAAGTAATGGCAGGTAAATTGATGGAATTTGTGAGGAAATTGCAGCTTGAGTTTTGTGCCCTGAAATCTAGAAAGAGGCAGAAGGAAGGAATGTGAGCAAAAGACAAAGGATAATTTCCCAGCAAGCCTGCAAGAGCTCTCCCAGGGAAACACGTAGCTCAGGGCATGAGGAGCTGCCACCGTGGGCAGAACCATCCAGCCGCAGGGCCTGTGGGCGGAGCGGGCCACCTCAGCTTCCTCAAAAAGGCTGCGGTGCATGGCAGTGGGGTCAGGCAGGCCGGAGCCAGGCCAGCTGTGACCTTTGGGGCCCTCCTCTCTGAGTGAGAAGCATGCAGCAAGACAGCCCAGGGTCCCATGCTGCCCCAAGCCACTAACCTACCAGCCCTGGCATGTACTGTCCCCAAGGACCAGGTGTGAGACCTGGAGCACTTCCTCCAGGTTGGGAGGAGGGTAGCTCCCTCTTCCCCCACCAGCCAAAGTCCCCAGGTCTAGAATCTCCACTGCTGATCAAAAAGTAGCCCCAGGCTGGACGTGGTGACTCATGCTTGTAATCCCAGTACTTGGGAGGCTGAGATAGGAGGATCGCTGGTTCATGGCCAGCCTCAGCTACTTAGGCCTTCTGCAACTTAATGGGACCCTGTTTCAAAAATAGAGAATAAAAAGTAGGGTTGGGGGTGTAGCTCGGAGGTAGAATGCCCCTGGGTCCAATCCCCAGTACCTCAAAATAATAATTGCCCCAGAGCTGGGGACAGTGGGGCACACCTGTAATCCCAGTATTTATGAGGCTGAGATAGGAGAATCACAGGTTCAAGGCCAGCATGTGGTAACTTAGATCCTATTTCAAAGTAAAAAATAAAAGGCCTGGGGGTGTAGCTCAATGGTAAAGTACTTCTGGGTTCAACCTCTAGTACAATGAGAAAAAAAAAAGTATCCCAGGAGAATAGCAGTAGAGGTTAACTACAGCCTGGATGCAGGTAAGCTTAGCAGGGCCTCCTGCGGCGTTTCCAGCCTGCCCGTCCTCTGTGAGTGATGCTACTCAGGACACCATCCTCTCCCAGGGACCAGCTCTCTAGCTCCCAGGCGGCGCTGTCAGTCTTTCCCAACTTATCTTGGAAAAATCATCAAATCTGTTTACATTGTTCCAGTCCCAACCCCATGCTGGATCCTTAAAATGTTCTGTTTGTCTAAAAGAGAAAAAATCCAAGTTCCTGGAGTTGGGCATGTACTGACTGGATAAAGGTGATGCTGGCCCTAACCTTTGGCTGCAGGACAAGGCCACACTTGGGGAACTGGAAGGGGGCACAGCTGGCATGGAAGGTGACCAGCATGGTGACAGTGTCGGACGCCATATTACAGGGCAGACTGCTAGGGGACTGGGTGGCAGGAAGACTGACGGGCTGGAGTGGTGGCAAGCGCACTCGGAGGCACCACCGATGCATCCCTCCACAGGCAGCAATGGGTCAACGGGTGGCCATGGAGAAGGGGGTGTAGGAAACAGATGCTGATGTCACCCAAGTGACAGCAGGTTCCTGCAGCCTCCACTCGCACATGCACAAAGTGACAGGTCTGAAAGTGCAAAAGGAGAGGGTGACCGCTCAGCCCAGCAGATGGGCCTAGTCTACTGTGGGGAGGTCAGACCCTGCAGGCCCCACCCCACCTCAAAGCTTCGGCATGACAGATGACAACGGAACCCGCCCACCCCTGAGCACCCACCCGTCTTGAGCTTGGCAGAGCTGGAGGTTCAGGCCCCATGCTGGCGATTCTGGAGCAGGATTCCTGCTCTGGGCAGGGGCTTGAGCTAAATAAACTTCCAAGATCCCTTGCCACTGAAGGGCTGTGTTCAACCTCGATTCATCAACTTGCTCTTCAGTAAGCTCCAGGCAACAAGCATAAAGCCTAACGCCCTAGGGGTGAACCCTGCGCCTTCGGGCACCTCTCTGTTCCAGCCCCCACACATGCACCGTCCTCTTGTGCTGTGCTACACATGTCTGCAGTCGCACAGGCTGGTTTTCTCAGTTCCCCCTCTTGCTCCCTGGGATTCAGACCCTCATATCCTGTCTCCTCTTCCCAGGATTCCACCAGCCACTGCCCTGGCTCTGGAAGTGCCTGGGCCTCGCAGAGGTCAGGCGAACTTCCTTTCTGTTCAGGTTTGCACGGGTGACCCACTGACCTACTTTTCAGGACCGCTCGGTGTAACTCAGCATCCTCGCCAGTAGAAGCACCCCTCCTCCGCGAAGCTGTGATGTTTAGATTCTGTGACGGGAAATGTGAGGGTAACGGCCCTGCAGATAAAAATATAGTGCACAAGGTGCTCCCAGCCCCCAGGCTGGCTGTTTAATTGCACAAGCGTCATTCATCCTGAGGGATGTGACAAATTTATCTTTATTTTTTTCCTCTCTGTTTACTAGCTCTGTGTTCTCTCATGCACATCCATGAGGTTTACTTCCCCTCATCCTATTTTCATATTTAAATGAAAACAAATTGGTTCATTTACCCTGAGACTCAGCTTGAGAGAGAGTGAGAAAGTGTGTGTGTGTGTGTGTGTGTGTGTGTGTGTGTGTGTGTTGTGTTGTGTTTGGCCTTCAAAGAGTTAGAATGTCTGGATTGGATGGATCATTCAAAAAGAAAGATACTTCCAGAACGTCTTCAATCATCTGCACAAAGCAGAGCCTGAAATTGCTCAGGAAAAATGCTCATTGATAAAATAGCAGTCACAGACAAAAACTAAATCAATGTGGCGGTGCATTGCACAGTCACAGTGTCGCATATTATTTATACATTCACAGAGGACTACAGCCAATTGTGGATTTATTTTTTCTTGCCATGTTAATGGGTTTGAAGGAAGGAGACCCCTGCCAGGGAGTAAGTTATACAACCTGATGATGGGTGTGCAGAAGGGATTGGAAGAGTTGGGCCCCAGGTCAGGAGGAGGGAGAGGTGTTGCTGGGGGGAAGTGCTTCCTGTGGGGAGAGGAGAAGGCAAGGCAGGGGCATCTGAAGCCCTCCTTCCCTGTAGGGGGGATATAAAAGGTCGAGACCCCCACTTCCCTGAAGGCCTTGTCTCTCTTTAACGTATCATTTTTTTTGTACAGGGGATTGAACCCAGGGACATTCTACCTTCAAGCTACACCCCCAGACCTTTTTTATTTTTTGTGTTGAAACAGGATCTCACTAAGTCGGTGGGAATCTTGGTACACTGTTGAGGCTGTCTTCAAACCTGCAATCCTCCTGTCTCAGCCTCATAAATACTAGGATTACAGGCATGCACTACCACATCAGCTATTGTTCTTTTTTAATGACACCAGTAACATATATAGACATTCTCTTTTCACCTCCTCTAGTCCCAGTCCTCAACCCTTTTGTTTGTGTTCTTCCAGAGCTCTGCATACATTTCATGTCTGGTGTTGAGTCTGTGTCTATGCCAATAGGTACTGTTTCCCTGTGCAGTATCTGCAACAGTTGTTCGCATGGATCTTTCTCTGTCCCTGAAGTTCTGGCTGCTGTTGGTTCCAGGCCTCTCCCTGTTCAGGTCCTCCTACCTCACTTACTGGTCTCTCTCCACCTCTCGTGCTGGGTCCTCATGAGTGGCCTCCAAATGAGGGCAGTCCCTGGCTCCTTCTGGGACTGCTCTTCACTAACCATTGATTCTCCCAGTCCCAAGGCTCTTACTAATGTGTAGAAGATGGGGGTTGGAAATACGGTCCTCCATCCTGACTTTGGGCCACCATCCACCGACCTGACACTGCAGCCTGGACTTGAAAGGCCGTGTGGACGGGCCCAGAGCAGGGAGCTTTACTTTGTCCTTGCTAAACCTGCCTCTTTCCTCGTCTCCCTACCTCAGTTAATGTACCATCGATTACTGACCAAACGCTGGGAGTCCTCTTCGGTTCCTCTCTTTTCTTTCCATCATTGGAACCATCAACAATTCCTGGGGGTGCTAACTTCAAAGTCCACCCAGAATCTGTTGGCTTCTCCCCACCCTAGGTCCCACAGTGGTTCAAAGCACAGTTGCACCTCAGCCGAACTATTGCTGTGGCTGCTAAACAGCTCTCCTTCCTCAAACCACCCCCGGGAGCAGTTCTTCCCAGAGTAATCAGACTGAGCTTTCAAAAATTAAAAGCAATCATGGCTAGCCCCTGCTCACACCCTCCAATAGCTCCCTATCTTCCTCAGAAACAAACCCTATGGTGCTGAGTGCCCACCCACCCTATCTCTCTATCTCTTGGCCCTATTTCGTGCCATGGCTCCAGCAGAGCTGACTCCCAGAGCAGGGATTCTGTTTTGTTCATTGCTGTATCCCAGTGTATAGAAGATCTCTCTCTCTCTCTCTCTCTCTCTCTCTCTCTCTCTCGGTCCATTTGTTGTTGCTATAACACAATACTCCAGACCAGGAACCTTATAAAGAAAAGGGGTTTATTTTGGCTCACAGTTCTGGTCTGTGGGCAAGGGGCTGCATCTGGTGACGGCCTTCTTGTTGGCAGAGTTCCCAGGAGGTACAGGGCAGCACATGGCTAGACACAGAGAGTCCGTGTGTGTTTCATCCCTAGCATCTCTTCCTCCCTCTTATGTTTGTCTTGTTTTGGGTTTTTTTGTTTGGTTTTTGAGGTGGGGTCTTGCTATGTTGCCTAGTCTGGCCTTGAACTCACAATCCTCCCACCTCAAGCCCCTCGAATAGCTAGGATTCAGGTGTGCCCACCATACCTGGCTCTCCCTCTTGTAAAGCCACCAGGATTCAGTCATGGGAGCTCCACCCTGATGAATTTAATCCTAATCACTTTCCAAATGCCCTGTCTGTAACACTATAGTCAGATTAAGTTTTTTACCTTCTTAATACTTTACAGTGGGGATTAAACTCTAACATGAGTTTTGGAGGGGACCAACCATATTCAAACCATATACATACACCACACATATACATGTGTACACACACACACACACACACACACACACACACACACAAAATCTCTTTCTTTGTCATTGTTGTATAGTAGTCCATGGCATGGGTTTTCCATAATTTAACTACTCTCTTACTGATTAGAAAAAAATTTCATTGGTATGATTAATAAATAAAATGGAGAAATTAAGGGAGGAGTTCTCATTCCTACATAGGGAGCACAGGGAAGGGTTTCGGAGTATCTGAAATCCCCCCAAAGTGTGAGAGTGCCTAGGTTGTGTGAGTATGTACAAGCTTGGTTCTGGGGAATACTGGTTCTCTACCCTCTTAAAACCATTGAATTTCTGGGTCCCGTATCTTTGCTTAAACTGACCCAGGCTGTCCACTGTGCTGGCCCTGCCAGCCCCCAGCAGAGAAAAGGAGTTAATTTAGAAGAAAGCTGGTGTCCATCAGTGGTGCAGGCAGCGTGTTCTGGGTGAAGGGGCTTATGTTATGCGATAGTACTGACGATGAAGGTGGAAACCAAACACCGTCATGTGATTAGGAAGGAGAAGCTGATGTAAAAGTCATGTGCTCCAGAGCTCTGTATCCATGGGGCGCTTGCTGTGGGTTTTTCTAACATCCAGACCATAGCTCAGGGCCAGATAATCTGGAATCAACTGACAATACAAGATATAAAAGTGCACATTTTGGAGTGTGTCTGTGGTTATGAAAGTTTTTTATGATGACTAAAATAATGCACCCTGCTCAGAAAGTCCCCAAGACAAGTAATTTGTATCTTGTGCCAAGAAGACAGGAATGGAATGATAATTACCAGGATTAATGGTTTTGCATCACCCAGAAATATAAATGTGAAGATGAATGTTCCAGGCCTTTCTTAAATTTGATTGTGATATTTCTTTGTGTCTTCTTTTCTGTTTTTTTTTCCCCACTGTGATATTGACACTTTATTTAAGTGCATTTCCAGAAAGTCCTGGGCATCTGTGACCACTGTAGAGCGCACTGCCCCCACTCTGGGATGCGTGTGCTTCCCTGGTTACAGGAGCAGAGGGGGAGAGCTACAAGTAGAGGGGCGCTAGGAGAAGGCAGCCCCAGAGTTATAGCAGGTAGGCTTCAGAACAGCGGAGTTGCCGGGAGCCTTCTGTTTTGATAAGTGTACAGTTTCTGGGTAACGCCTGTGCAGAGACAACGCCTTTGTCATCATTCGAACTTGATGGACATGTGGCACCTACAGAGGGTCACTGTGGCTTTCTGCATTGATCCCTGCTTTGGACAAGAATGAGAAATGCCTGGACTAGTTCCAGCTCCCCTGGCTGGGAACATTATCAAGGACCTCCTACTCTCAAGCTGTGGAACTGAGCTAGAGACAGACGGCTCCTAGAACTGACCCCAGGGGAAGGGGGCTGCTGGCCAACATCACCTCCAACAGCCTGAGTCCAGAGTGCTCCTCACATCACACCAGCTTTCTGAATAGCTCTGAATGTCCATTAAAGCCAGATAAGACAGAGGTCGCCGAGAGGCCACCTGACTCCCGGCCTGGCAAGGGATCCCAGAATCCCACAACACCCTTGCAGCTTTGTACCTAACCTTCGTACCTACCATTGATGCTCCACAAGTGTTTGGTGACTGCCTTAGCAAAGACTGAGTGGAAAGCAGGCCAGCAGAGGGGCCATAGGCCTGCGCTCTGGGGACAGACATCCTGATTCTGCCACTAGGGGCAGTTTGATGTTGGTCTGGGTCTTTTCCTCTCTCTGACCTCAGTTTTTTGATCTATCAATAGGGATGTGTAGAGTTACATAACAGAGCTTTTGACAAATAGAGATGAGGTAGGCAAAGTGTTTAGCTCGAAGTCTTCACACAGTACCTATTCAACAAGTAAGGTGACAGTCTCAGGGGTACTCGCCTCTTGTCCTAGCGTATTTATTAACAACGCTCGCCTTCACATCCCAAAGTGCTCCAGTTTGTGTGACAAATGATATGGTCACCCTAGTAGTAGTTGTCGGTGATGATGATGATGATTAACGGTTGGGGGGCTAGTCAGGGACCTGAAGGGGTCCCTGCACATGAGCCTGAGCCGCATAGCTTTGAACCAGTGTTGGAGGCCTCTTTACTCTCAGCATCATTCAGCTACACTGTGCGTAAATGGGGGTAAATCATCATACAGAGGACAGCTCAAATGATGTGGAGACTACATAAGGAGCATTTTGTTCAAAAGGGATCCCCTCCTTGAGGAGTCTCCAGTCCTACCGGAGACATGACACATCAGTGGGACAAGATAGCAGGAGACAAATAAGGCAGCCTAGAGCAGGCATATGCAGCACTGTGCAGGGAGCCAGTGTGCTTGTTCATACAAGTTTAGAAGCTTCCCATGAGGGGTGGGGCTGGGCTATTGGAACACCCTCCAAAGGTAGTTCCAGAACTTTCTTTCCAATTTGGTTTCCCTTAAAGACTTCCTTCTGTCTTCCCTTCAGCAGGGAGCCCTCTGGTGACTTCAGAGATGACAACAATGACAGACACACTTTACAACCCAGAGCCACAACCATCATTGGTTAAGCTGAAATTGAGAGCTGCACATATTGTTAGTCCTTTCTCATCCCCAGAAAACCAGTAAGCCTAGTATTGTTATCACTGTCTCAAAGAAGGGGAGATTAGAACTTGAAAAGATGAAGCCACTCCCATAGAGTAAGCCTGAGTCAGGGATGAAAACCAAGAATGCCCCCAAGGGAAGCTGTGCCTTCAGAATACAGTACACAGGGCATGCTAGTCAGCTTTCCATTACTGTAACAAATGCCTGAGATGACCAACTTATAAAGAGAAAAGGTTTATTTTGGTTCAGAGTTTTGAGGTTTCAGTTCACAGTTGGTAGGCCCCGTTTGCCTTGGGCCTGTCATGAAGCAGCACATCATGACAGGAACGTGTGGCAGAAAAAAACTGCCTCCCTCATGGCAGAGAAGAGAAAGAAGGGGCCAGGGTCCCACCATCCCTTTCAAGGGCGCACCCCCAATGACCTGATGACCTCCCACCAGGCCTTACCTCTGAAAGGTTCCACCACCTCCTAGTAGCACCAAGCTAGGGACCAAGCCTTCAACACATGGGCTTTTGGTGGACATTCCAGATGCAGACAATAGCACAGGCAGGCACAGGGCACGTGGAGGGTCAGCTTTGTAGCGCGTCAATGTGCGGCGACTCCCCAAGTCCAGCCCACACTTGTCCTTGCTGTCCCCATTTTTGGCCAAGGTGGGTCTACCTTATGAATAGTAACAGTACTCCACATCACTTGAGCACCTATTAGGCGCCAAGCTGTGGATTTGGTGCCTCATTTGAACCATTTCTTTTGATCCTCATAGAAAACCCAGGAGGTAGGTGCATGTGAAAAAATGTACCATAGTCTGTCCAGCTCCATCTCATACACAGGACCCAGCACCTAGAAGTTTCTGGAAGGCAGAAGTTGTAGCAATTCTCTAAGCAGGAAGTGGGACTAATTCCCCAGTGGACTCGTGGGTTAGGGATGGTGGCACTGTGGCTTTGAGAGCTGTGAGTCCCAGGTAAATCCAAACCTTAGCCAGTTTGTTTCCTGGTTCAATCTCAATCTCTTTCTCTCTCTCTCTCTCTCTCTCTCTCTCTCTGTGTGTGTGTGTGCATGTGTGTGTGTGTGTGTGTAAACTTTCAGTTCTCTCAAGGGAAATCACAAAATATGAGAATTATTTTTTCTCTGCAGGAGAAAAGCGTTGGGGCTTACAAAGTACACGGATGGTTTAATATGCAGGAAGGAGGTCAATGCTGGCTTTGGTCTTGGAGTGTAGGAAGAAGCTGTGAGAATAAGTATATCCCCCAACAAGGTCTGAGAGCAGCCAGAAGTCAGAGTGTCATCAGATGTAGAGGTTCAGGAATGAGTGTCTTCATCTATTTTCCATTGCTATCACAAAACACCTGAGACCAGTAACTTATAAAGAACAGAAGTTTACTGGTTCTGGAGGCTGGAGAATTTGAGAGCATGGTGCCTACATCTTCTCAGCATCTAGTGACAGCCTTCTTGCTGTATCACATGAAAAGACAAAACAAGCCTGCCAACTCAGGTCTCTCTTCCTCTTTTTATAAAGCCACTAATGCCATCATGGAAGCCCCACCCTCGTGACCTCATCTTAGCCTCATGACCCCCCAGAGGCCCTCCTTCCAAGTAACCATCATCTTGTGAATTGAGGGAAAAAGTGTCCAACACACGAACTTTTGGGGGACAAATCAAACCATAGTGGGTCTCCAGTTCCAGAGGGCTGGGGCATGAGTCACAGGCAAGGGCAGAGCAGGGAGAGTCTGGAAAGAGATGGTTCATCCAGGGTTAGAGCACAAGGACCCAGGTATGCAGTAGGCTACAAGTGAGAAATTAGTGCAGGTGCCCAGTTACCAGGCCTGAGCCACAAAGGCTGAGTGAGATGAGTGGGGCACTGGGTCCCGTCTCGAAATAGGAGCTCCTCAAGTGTCCCCCGACTCAGGCTGGCAAGAGCCACGGTCTGTACTGAAGGTGTGGGCCAGCAGGAGGTGGGGTCCAGGGAAGAGAGTCACCCAGCGGACCCCTCCACAAGAGCTGGTGTCAGCCCGGATGCTTTGTGTGGGTAAAACTCAGCAAAGCGTTGGCTTAGCCATCACTGCTCATGCCTGGTTTTTCAGAGGGGACCCCAAAGCTTTCCATATGCTGCTGAGAGCACATCGCAGGAAATCTTTGGAAGCAGCGCCCCATTTGTAATTCCAACAAGAAGCGGTTTCCCCAAAAGTAGGTCAGGAGCTCTGGAGAAACTTACAGACTCTGACTTTGATTTTTCCATCTTGAAGTTCAAAGAACATGAATAAGTTCATTGGAAGAAAAAAATTTACTGATTTTTTTTTAATCCGAAATATGCTTGAGATGAAGGGAACTGAAAACTGACAGTGTTGGGGAAGATCCCAGTTGTGGTCCAGCAAGCGCTCACCCGTTGTTGAACCCCATTTTTTGCTCATGGCTGGTTCCCTGGCTGTGATGGGGCAGGTGTGGCCCTGAGAACAGAGACCATAAGACCACGTGAGCCAGTTGGCCCTTTGTGCTGCCACCTTGAACCTGGTCCCACTTACAGTTAACTCTGTCATTGAAACTACCTTTCCACGTGAGTCACAAGGACAATTTATTATCTCCATGAACGTTGTAAGCCTCCTATATATTGCACGGGTTTCTTTATCCCTCTTTGCTAGAAGGAGGGAACACGAGGGAATTCCAGCACAAGGGAGGGAGAAGGCATAATTTTTCCAACATGATGTGAATATGAGTATGAGTCATGCAGAGAACTGAGATCTTTCAGAAACAGGACCTCATCCTATTTTGCATCCTTGGCAGTATTTAGTCCAGGACCTTGTCCAGACGCAGTCCTCGAATGAATGATTGCTAAATAAAGTGGACAAAGCTAATGTCTTTGGGTCTGGCATAACAGTGCACACTTGGGAGGTTTTGAAGGCTGAAGTTAGGGGTGAATCTCATTCTGCCTCTTGCCAGCTTTAGGGGCTTCTATTACTTTGGCCTGACCAGCATCCCTTCTGCCTTTAGGCATTAGTACCTGGACTTTCCACTGATGCTGCACCATCTCTTTCCAATTCTTAGTTCATCTGATTTGGGTGAACCTGACTCTCCCAGGCTCCAGTGGGCACACAGCCAAACCCAGAAAATCACAGAATCAAGTGAATGACTTATTGTGCTTTGGATTCTAGAGGCAAAGGACTCCTACGTTAGAACATAATTTTATCCAAGTAAGCCCAGATGGCAGTATTCATAATAAACTGACTTCAGTGGCCCTAGTCTCTCTCCTTGAAAATGCTGGCAGATGATTACAGCACAGGTTACCTTGTCCTCAGCCATTGGAGAACATGTATACAGATGACTAATTAGGAACAAATTAGATTCATCTTATATCAATAGAACCTCAACAGGAACAAGCGCTCTTTTGATCTATGGCTAGATCCAGCTTTGCTACAGGGAGGTAGGTTTCAAAGTTTGCAAAGAGTCGGATGGCAGTTATAATCTTGAGATCTTATCCTTCAAATACCTGTATTAATGCAAACCAAAGACAAGAAGCAAATGCACGCCTTGGTCAGTGTGCTAACTTTGGGATTGTTAGGTAGTGAGATAGAACCAGGGGGTGGGGGAAGGTTGAGGGCTCCCTCTGCTAGGAATGATGAAAAGTCACTCCCCCGTGGTCAACAAAGAACCCTGACCATAAACCATCAATGGCCTCCTTCATGACCAGACACTATTGTGTGAAATCTAAAAGGAACCAGGTGCAACTGGTTAAGGGGGCTTCCCAACATGGAGCATGCCCCGGGCACTAAGCCCGTGGGTTTCTCTAGGTACAGATGGAAAAGTTTTCAACATGATAGAAAGTGCAAATGCACTAAGTTGTGGTGCAAAGGGGGCATGGCCTCCCCAAATGCACAGACATGAGGGGAAGGCTTCCAGACTGAAGCATACTCGCCACAGGGAGGCCTCCATGCCGTCTCCCAGTCATGGAAAACGGACTGCTCCAGATTCCCTCTCTGGGGTGTAGCCCCTCCCTCCTAACTCAGCCTCCTCTCTTAAAACTGTTCCTAAATAAATCTTTTATGCTTCTCCTATTCGTGTCTCCCATCTGAAATCTTTCTTTCGAGAACAAAAGAACCGAGGAACTCGCCACCTGTTAACAGAATGAGATTCACAGAAATTCTGTGACTTCTTTACCCATGAATCTGTTCGTTTCTGTCCAGGTTCCAAGCTTTTGGCTGGGGCAGTGTCAATAGTTGAGTTCAATTTCCTCTTCATTGGACATTGACTCTGTTGGCTCTGTGGTCTAGGAAACCGTGATAAATGACCATGGGGTGATATTGTCACGTGCAGTTGTCTATGAAGACTCTCCAGGGTCAGCCACTGTGGGTGACAGAACTGAGCACCAAGCCAGACACTGTGGGGATCTGAGTAGCTTCTTCCTGAGGCTGAGAGAAGGGGCAACGGAATCACCTTCAGAAACAACCCCGCGTTTCAAACTTGGGTGATGCATTAACCCAGCTAAGGAATGCGTGGGCCTTTGACGTGAATATTAAAGAGTCACGTGACCTGGGGCTTGGATGCTCCACATCCCCTGGCCTGGGCAGTGCTGGGCTCTGGGCATGGTGAGAGGACAGGGTACCTGAGTTGTCTGCCTCACAGAAGTCACCTCTGTGCAGGGCCTCCATAGAGAAGATTCTATCCTAAGGGGCTTCAGGTAGCAGAAGGCATAGAAATCATCCTCATTTCTTGGAAATGTTTCAAAAATGAACCTGGAAGTAGAATCGGGTTCTATCCCTCTGTCAGATCCCATGAGATCAGGGTCCTCTCTTCCTCCCTCCCATGTGGCCAAGCACAAAACATATGTTTGAAACAGTGGTAGGACAGTCTGCTCTACGGGGGAGTGGGGGGGCGTGAGCGGGACATGTCCTGACCCAAGTCAAAGGACCAGAGAAGGCTGTGGGACACCTCGGAGGACCCCTGGCCCCCAGTGTTTTTGTTCCTCCATCCTCTGGGTGATAGTGTTCAGTACCTACTCCATGCCAGGCTTATAGACCCTCCAGATCCTCGCTGTGCTGGAGGGGATGGGGACAGAGAAGCCCAGAGTCGATGGCCTGCAGGGTGACACATGCATACACTGAACGATGCCATGGTGGGGGAGCTGGGCTGCAGGGTGGGAAGTTTCCGGATAAGAGCTCCTGAGGCTCAGCCTTTACAGGTTGGGAGGATCTGAGCTTTTGAGCGAGGAATACAATCAGGTCTGTACTTTAGAACCTCCATGGCCTGCAGAGAATCGATTGTGGGGAACAAAACTGAAAGCAGAAAGGCAATTAGGGAAGCAGCAGGGAATGGCTTTGGAGGCGTGGGGAGGGAGAGGTGCCAAGCAAGCTCGAGACAGGTTGCAGACATGCTACCTGCGACCTCTGAACCTGGGGAGGGGAGGCTCAGGCTCCTTGGGTCATAGGAGGGTGTGGCCCCTCCACGGAAGGCACCAAGGGGCAGGCAGGAGAGAGGTGGGTGTGTTGATTTTGAGAGCCACTGTGGGCTACACATTGGGGAGTTTCCCCGCAAGTGAAGGTTCTGGTTCTGGTGTGCTTACCTGGCCCCTCCTTGCTTAAGGCCATCG
The DNA here is from genome assembly GCA_004027185.1 of Glis glis. NCBI lineage: Eukaryota > Metazoa > Chordata > Mammalia > Rodentia > Gliridae > Glis > Glis glis. Next base: position 6,647 of record PVJS01008967.1, on the reverse strand, counting down.
GGGTGAATATGCTGGGCTCTGATCATTTATGGCTTTTTACCATGTGCCAAGAGGAAGTTGGCACAAAATGGCTTCAATAGAGAGGACTAGTGAGAGATGGTAGTGGGTTATTGCCCATGTGTGGGGAAGGGGATCCCAAGATCTACCCACAGCTGCCTGGCACCTCAAACCTCATCCCTGACCCCCACTCCTGCTCTGCAGCCATCTGTCCCCAGCCTGGGAAGTGCTGAGTTCCCAGCTGGGTACCCACCAAGGAGAACAGAGGAAGGGACAGGGAGGGGAGGGCATCGAGCTGGCTAGAAAGGGGAGCTGGTGGGGAGTCAAGGAGACTTGATTTCTAGACCTCACCGAACCTGTGTGACCTTGGGCAAATCGCCGCACCTTTCTGAGCCTCTGTCCTCAACCACTAAGGGGGGCAGGGGTGCTCTGAGTCTCCTGGTGACCCTCGGTGTTTGTGTGCCAGGAGTGCAGGGGAGCTGGGCCTCTACTCACGGCTCTCCCATCTTCGTCCGTGTCCTCTGGCACAGAGCTTCCTGGATGTGGGCTGAAGGCCTCCCTGCTGACCCACCGCACCTTTTCATAGCCATCTGGCCCAAAGGAAGCAGGCTCAGCTGGCCTCGGCTTCAGCCAGGGCCTCCCTTTCCCAGGTAGAGCAGCCCTGGCTCCTGCCCCACCTCCCCATCCCAATGTAGCCCCTGCGGCGGGCTATAAGCCCAGGGGGATGGCTTCTAAATTAAATACCTGCAGAGTGGTGGATTCCCCCTCTCTGCCACCTTTCCCATCTCATCAAGCATTTCCCTCTTCTAGAAGATGCCATGGATCTGAGGCAGAAAGCCCCCACGCCCTTTGCCTAACATTTCTGGACCCGGGTTACTTTCTAGACAAGACCCCGAGTCTTGGCAGTGTGTGCCTAAAGCCTGGGTCCTCCAGGCTGGGGTGGAGGGATGTTCAAACGGATTGGGCAGCTCCGCTATGGCTGCCCTCAGTACAGGTGGGCCCACCTGCCTTCCAGTGCACTAGAGGTAAGGAGGCTCAGGATTAACTGTGGCTGCGAAGAGAGACAGTCACCCAGAGATGTTGCCATGGTAAAGGGGGCATGGCGAAGCAGCTAGTGCTCAAAGAATCACCAGCATCAGACAGATGCTGCTGCTAGTGCTGGAGGTGGGGTGCACACGGATGCACCCAGCTTCATTCTGCTCCAACAGCACAAGGAGCAAGGGCCCTTTGCATTCCTGAATATAGATAGATAGATGATAGATAGATAGATGATAGATAGATAGATGATAGATAGATAGATAGATAGATAGATAGATGATAGATGATAGATAGATAGATATACCATCTTTAATATTTATTTTAAAACAATGTTTGTGTGTGTGGTGCTGGTGTTCTAATTCAGAGCCTTGTGCATGCTAAGCATGTGCTCTACCGCTGATCAGCACCTGCAGCCCAGTGAATATATTTTATGGTGACCAAGTTTCCAAGCTGAGCCAGGAGGATTCTCAGTGTTATTGCTTATTTGTGAACTTAGAAAGTGGGAGAAGAAACAGAGAAAATCTGGTGCTTGACAGCCGTCACCTAATACATAAAATCACATTTAGCAAGCTGCAAGAAAACAGAGATGAATGACAGCAGTTCTCACGTTTAGGAATTTACTCTCTGGTTGAGGAGACACCAGTAAAGAGCTTTCTATGTCAAGTGCAGGTGAAGATGAGCAGCGCGGTCCTGGGTCCTCCTGGAGACAGCAACCAAGTGGCTATTATCTCTACCTGCTCCTACTGGCTACGGTTCTTGGGGCACCTGCTGCTCCCCACAGGTTCCAATTGGTGGAAGGCTGTATAGCGAGGTTCTGATTGGTGGGTGCCTCTATAGGCTAGGTTCTGATTGGTAGTTGCCTGTATAGGGTAGGTTTTGATTGGTGGGCACCTGCATAGGGTAGATTCTGATTGGTAGTTGCTTGTATAGGGTAGTTTCTGATTGGGGGTGCCTGTATAGCTCAGGTTCTTATTGGTGGGAGTCGGTATAGCTGGCCAGCTAATAACTGTCTTGAGCATCACCTAGCATCTGCCTAGGTAGGCATATCATTCACATATTCCACAGAACCAAGGGGCAGATCCCAGGTTCACAGGCACAGCAGCAGATTCCTAAACACAGGAGAGACAGGATAAGACAGGTAGCAGGTGGCCTCAGAGGAGGCAGAATTTAGTGGACAAATAAGAGCTAAATATTCCAAGCAAGGAGAACAGACTAAGAAAAAGCAAAAAAGAATTAAACTCAAAGTGAGAAATGTTTTGCCCTTTGTGTCAAGTCAGGTAATGAATGCTCTAGATTTCTGCTACAAAAACTCCATGGATGGCTTCTCCGAACTTTAATTCCCTCTCTTGCAAAACGGGGCATAATCACATCATGGAGGCATTGTGTTAAACGTGACAACAGCCATGAAGGCAGTTTCGGGGGGTTAAGGCACTACCGGAGTACAAAATATCATTGTTCGATAGATGAAGTTTATGGGTGACTAACACGTTATGAGCAATTTGTGTGGGAGACGACCGAGTGTATCCAGAGCTGCTAAGAAAGGATGCAGGAAAAAGTCTCTCGTGATACTGCTCCCCACCCCCGCATTATTGCAAGCCCACTCCCGCCCCCTTCTTCAAAGGAGCTGCTTCTGACTGAAGATGAATCAGAGACAGGCACTGGGTTCCCTGGTGGAGCGCGCCCTCAGGCGGACGGTCCCGTGTGACAGCAGGTGTTAGTAAGGATGAAGTTCCAGGTCTGGTCCAGGGGGACACGTGGTGGGGAATGCCAAGGTTCCCAGGACCCTGCACCTGCTCCCTGAGGCCTTGTCCATCTCCGTGATTGCCCTGAGCAACCCTATCCCCCTCCTTGCACCCACCCCCTGAGCCCCACGGCCCCCCTTTTTCTGTGGTACTAGGGATGGAACCCAGGGGCCTTCTACCTCCAGGCAACACCCCCAGACCTATTTTATTTTTTATTTGGAAACAGGGTCTCGCTAAGTTGCTGAGAGCCTCGCTAAGTTGCTGAGGCTGGCTTTGAACCTGTGATCCTCCTGTGTCAGTCTCCCAAGTAATGGTATTACAAGGCTCTGCCACCATGCCCGGTCCCCCCAAACTCTCACTGCACCCAGTCTACTTGCCCTCTGCAGGTGGAAAAACTTCTATATTGTTTTCTTTCTCTGTGTTCACAGAATATGACTTTGTTCCTGTAAAACTATTCAAATAATGGAAAAAATACACCACATAAACAAATTAATTAGCTACCACCCAGAATAGACTTTAAAAAATGACAATATTTTGTGAATGTCATTCCAGAGGCTCCCCGAACCTATAAGCAGAAGGATAGATTTAGGAAAATAATTATTACAGAAAACAGCATTTTTAGTAAACAGCTTTTTTTAAAAAAGAAAGCATTCCATTCAGTTTTGATTATGCTTAATATCTTAAAAAGAAACAAAAATGACTGGCAAATTTTAGATGAATTTTTATTTTGTCTTAAGCTGATATCTTTGGGCTTATTTTGTTTTTACAAAACATTTCAAACATACAGAAAAGTCAAGTGAATAATAAAATAATCTTACATTTATCTACCCTCTGCTTTTAACAAATCTGAGCATGGCTTGGGCGGAGAAGCTTTTCTTCTCTTTTAGTAATGAAAATTTTCCTGTTAAAGGAATTAATGGAGGTGTGCTCGTAGGCAGAACTTCCCCCCACTGGATTGGTCAGGGGCTGAGACCAGGTAATACTTATGGGACTGACCAGGGGCCTGGTCATGCCAGGGATGGACACCGTCCTTGATGCTACACACTGGGAATTCAGCACCTACCCCCGGAGTCCCCCAGGGCCAGCACTGCTCAGGCAAGGGGTTCCCAAGCACTGGACATTCATTGACTGGTGTGTGCTTGTTACCTAGAAGCTGCATCTCATTGTTATCACCACTGTGGGGAAATGAAGGCCCCGGGAGGAAAAGCAACTGGTTCAGGTGTCAGGGGCACAGTGGGGTGCACCGGAGATCATTTCTAAAAGTGTGGGGAGCTGTTCTAAGTCTAAACAATATTGGCTTAAGGATTTATGGCTTATTTCTTGCTTTGGTAGAACACTGCCTCTCTTGAGCCCCTTCTTGACTATCTAAGCCATTTCCTCAGGTTTTACTACACCTGTTGCTTGCTTTGCTTAAAGGTGGAAGACCACCCCAAGGAGGTTGCTGGAGACAGTAACCTCTGCCACTCTTGCAAAAATTGCCAGATAACAACTTATCTTCTAAAGCATTCCTAACACAATGCTCTACTCCCTAGCCAGAGACAATTAATGATTTGATGACCCAGCCTGAATTCTGTAAACCTGTAATAAAAGGAAGAGCTGAGCTTTGTTTGAGGAGTGTGGCTCTTTTGCCTTTCTCCCCTCTCACCTCTTCGAGACCAGGAATAAAGTCTCAAGAGCATTTATTTCATCGCGTCGTCCCGTGCCCTGTTGGTACAAAGCCCAGCAAAAAAAAAAGGTTGTGGGGCTACACAGAAGATGCCCAGCTGCTCAGGCTGACAAGGAACAACAACAACAAAAAAATGTGGGTTGAAGCTAGTGACCGCAAAGCTCCATCATCCCAAGCAAAATGAGAGGAAATTCATTTCTATTTTCCTGGCCTTCCTGAGAGAAGAGTTTGCTTGGCTACTTCCCCGCCATCAGGAAGTGGCATTGGGGAAAACAGCTTTCAGAAGATGCTGGAGCCTGTGCCTGGCTGTCCACCCTGCTGGTGTCTCTAGAATTCAACCCCCGCCATAGTGAATCACACACTACCACTTGACTAAATCCCGGCAGGGCATGAATCTTGGATCTTAGATACAAATGAAAGCATTTTTAATATTGAAAACCTGAAAATGCATACAGCAATCATGGTTTTTGCAAGAACTACTGAGATCCAGGCAGTGGTAAATATGTATCTCTTGGGAGCTTGGAGCTCAAAGCCAGGTAGCAGAAGGCAAAGGCCAGCCTGAGGGTAGTCCAGCGGCCAGGTCAAATGGCACGGAGACAGTGAGGAGAGCCAGTCTGACCCCATGCACCCAGGGCCACCGTCCCTGCTACCTCCAGCTGCAGCCCCCTGCTTCAGCGTCGCCCTGATCAACTGGACAGCAAAGGACTCGAGAAAGAATTGCATGAGTCAGTGCAGACAAGGGATAGAAAGCACACTAACACAGTAATGTGAACCGGGAAAATGCGACATGAAGATGTCTGAACTATTAATATGATATTTTCTACCGAGAAGGGAGAAAGAGGACTCTGAAGAATAGCCTGGAGCTAAGAGAGAACAAATCCAAGAAAGGAAGGAGCAGGGTTCAGACCTCACAGGAGAGAGTAGTCACTAGTTTGGGGGTGAGGTAAGATAGAAGAAATAAAATATTAGGGAGAAAGGAGACAAACTGGGAAAGAAAGGGAATCCAAGAGGCTCATAGTGTCCACCCAGGAACAGCTGTGAGGTCTCCCAGAGAGATCGTGCTAACTCCTCATCACACACACCCAGGGCTCCTGGAGACCAGCTGCCTCGGGGGCTTGAGCTGCACCTACAGGGAGGTGGGATGGTCTGCAGGCGCTCCCACCACCATTAGCATAGGCCCCAGTAGTGAACTTATCTGCTTTGGGGTTCAAGCCCCGACCCCAGGCCTTTAGTGTCACCAAGACACCCTCTTCTTACATGTGTCACAGTGTCCATCCCTGGCATGACCAGGCCCCTGGTCAGTCCCATAAAATATTACCTGGTCTCAGTCCCCGACCAAGAGTCTGGTGTAGCCCCACACTGAACTCCACACCCCTACCTGAGCAGGCCAATCACATGCCCCCTTCAAACTCAGCCTACTTCCAATGTTTCCTAACAGAGGTCAGAGCCCAAGGAGGTAAACACTACTGCAGACTTACTGATAGTATGAAAACCTAGAGATCTGGACTTTGAATTGCAGCAAATATCCAAACCCTGGAAAGAACCATATAGAGTCGGGGTCAGCATTGATATTGCACCTTTATGGGAGAAACAAAGGAAACTTCGGTCAATAAATAAACTTGGAAAAATAAATAAAACAAAAATAAATAAGTTCAAAAGAAAGATAAACTGAGAAAAATAATTCTAAACACACAACAAAATGCTATTATCCTCAATATACAGAGACTAATTACAAAAATGTTTTTTTTTGGCGGTACTGGGGATTGAACCCAGGGCCATTCTACCTCCGAGCTACACCCTCAGCCCTATTTTTTATTCTTTATTTTGAAACAGGGTCTCACTAAGTTGTGGAGGGCCTCACTAGGTATAGCTGAGGCTGGCTGCAAACCTGCGATCCTCCTGTCTCAGCCTCCCAAGTACTGAGATTACAAGTGTGTGCCACCATGCCTTGCTTACAAATTAATTTTTAAAAAGAAATATCTCAGCCGGGCGTGGTGGCGCACGCTTGTAATACCAATACTTTGGGAGGCGGAGACCGGAGGATCCGGGTTCGCGGCCAGCCTCAGCACGCGCTCTCTCCCTCTCTCTCCCTGTCTGTCTCTCTCTCTCTCTCTCTCTCTCTCTCTCTCTTCCTCTTTCTTCCTGTCTCTCTCTCCCTCTCTACATAGTGAGGCCCTCCGCAACTTCGTGAGACCCGGTTTCAA
>PVJS01008966.1:0-51629 GCA_004027185.1 Glis glis | reverse complement strand
ATCCTGTGCATTACAGCCTTAACTTTCCATCTAGTGCTGAGAAAGCATTTCACCAAAAAACAGGAGACAGACATAATTCCAAAGGAGTGAGAATTCCAAGACCCAGGACACCTTTTTCTACGGGCATACTTCCTTGAAGCTTTTGCCACGTCATGCGTGTAGGTTCACGCAGACTCCGTAGGAGGCAAGGCCGTGGCACTTGCATACACCTCTTTTCATTTTCCTTAACTCATTCCTGTCTCCACTTTCTTCCTCCCCTGATTCTGTCCTCCCTCCTCTTATTTCAGTATTCATTTTCTTCCTCTCTTGTTTTCTTTCATTATTACTTAAAAGATAATTATGTTTTCTGTATCAAAAAGGCATTGTAGTGAACCAAGTTTGGAGACCTATAAGACCAGGATGATAATCAGTACTCATGATAAATGAGTTAGATTTGGGACATTAAAGGTTGAGCAAACTGGACTTCTTATGGGTTAAATATAGTTAGTGGGAAATAAATCATAGATTACGCCAAGGCTTTTGCCCTGAAAAAAAATATAAATTATAATATTAGCAGCTGGAATGGGAAAGCAAGTTTAGTTGGAATTATGAATGGGGATAAGAAAATTTTATTTATTTTTTCCTTTTGAACATGTTAATGTTGACATACCTATTTAACATCAAGTGGAAATGTAGGATAGTCTGGATCCTAGGGTAGAGATCAAAGCTAGCTATATTAATTGGGTTCTTGTGGTGGACATGCTTCAGGTGGCTCCCCAATGATCACATCCCCTTCCCTGGAGTGTGGGCACACCTGTGACTTGCTTCTAACAATTAGAGTCTGGAAAAGCTGATGGGATGCTACTCCCATTATTGTGTTTAGTTATAGAAGACTGTCTTAATGGGGGTTGGGGGTACAGCATTCTCCTTCTGGCCTGGAATAAGTGAAGTCATGTTTGAAACTACCTCTGAATCTCTGGATATACCACATATCAGATAACCGCTGGTGACCTCTGGACCTGAGAGCAGCCTCTAACCAGCAGCCAGTTAGAAGCTGGGTCCTCAGTCATATACCTGTAAGAAAATGAGTTCTGTTAATAACCTGGAGGAGTTTTAAAAGCAGACACTTTCCCAGTCAAGTTACACCTCAAGCATTCAACTAAGAAACACAACCTGGCTGACATGTTGGTTGCAGGCTTGCAATACCCTAAGCAGAAGAGCCAGCTGAGTTGTGCCACAGATGCCACTAAGCCACTCAGTTGTGATCATGTTTTATGTAGCCATTGACAGATAATACAGTTGTCATCAACTGTAATTGGTTCTTAGTACATGGAGCATGATAAAATCACTTAGAATAGAATGCTCAAGAGCTGTCAATCTAACCCTGGTTATAGGTTCCTTTTTAGTCAATTTTTATGTAAAAAAAATGTTTAATTGCTATCGTCAAAGCCTAAATCCAAGTTCTCAGGAAAGAAAATCATTTTTGCCAAGTTTAAGTCAAATGTCTCTTCATGAACTAAATAAATGTAGCCAGGAAAAATTCAAGGTGCCTAGAAGAAATGAATTGGCAGGGCCTACATCTCTGTAGGTAGGGGTAGAGGGGATACAGTGATCATGGGCTTGGCAAACAACCTCACATTTGTCTGCTCTGTCTACCTGAATGCTTTTTCTTTTATATCTTGACTAATTCACTCAGAGACATAGTATGGATAGCAACTTTTCTGCTACATGACATATTCTTTGAACAATTAAAATTCATAAACCAACCCAACTCATTTGTCAGAGTACTACATATCTGGAGATAACAGCAGATGAAAATCGATCATGTTTCTTTGCCCTTAATAAAATACATATGATCCTACAAAATGAAAGATGTTAATAAAACAAAGTAAAACTGATCCACTAAAAAGCCAAAGGAAAGATAATTGGTTTAGCAGGACATGTGACTGATATCACAGCCCCATCTCTTTGAGGATTACTGCAATGCTTTATAAGGTTTGTTAGCAATGTCACTGTCTCTCTGGCAAATCTCCATCTATGAGAATCTACTGTACTTATCAAAATGAATGACCAAATATTGATACCTCATTATTTTTAAAAATTATTTTATTAGCGCATTGCAATTATACATCAAAGTGAACTTCAGTGTGATAAAAACATACATGCACACAACTCTTGGTGTGTTTCCCTCCACATTTTAGTCCACTACCCCTCCTTCCTCCCTACACATGTTAGTGAAATTGGTAGTAATACTTTCATATATTGCTACAGTATTTAAACTGTTTCCTTTCTTAATCATCCCTCTTACCCCCTCCAACTCCCTCCTCCAATCCCCTCTTATCACCCTACAGGTCTCTCTCCCTATGGTTCTTATACACCAGAAGTGTATAAGAATTCCTATTTTTCCACTTCCTCACCAGCATTTTTTATTGTTTGTATTCTTGATGACTGCCATTCTAACTAGAGTTAGATGGGCTCTTAGTGTACTTTAGATTTACCCAGGGACAAGCTAGTCCCCCCGCCCCTATTTTATTTTCTATTTTGAAACAGGGTCTCACTAAATTGTTGAGGGCCTCACTAAGTTGCTGAGGCTGGCCTCGAACCTGTGATCTTCATGTCTCCCAGCTTGTTTCCTATTATAATAATATAAAACTTTAATTAAACTTCCTTAAAAACATAGAAGCAGCCAATTAAAATTGTATTAATGTGTCCACTTATTGAAATATCACTCAAAAGATCTCTAAAGTAATATGGAAAATAATTATAAAAAAAGAGCAAATGTAGGATACAAAAATGCAAATGTATTTTATAGAGCAAGACTACAAAGAAATTTACAAAATGAGGATTGTATGCTGACTTGTTTCCTCTGTGTTTTCAAACATTGTGAAATGTCAAACATTCTACCATTGTCTTTATAATATATGCAACACAATAAGCACTCTAGGAATGTAATAGTTAAGACTTTAAAACTACTGTAATGCAGTAACACTGACAATATCTTATAAATTGATAATTATAGAATTTGGAAATTTCACAAATGAATGTTTAATGGTTGTAGACAATGAACTGTACTGTAGGTAATAACTTTACTAATAGAGCTATGTTTATCCTGTACATTATAACTTTGACATCTAATCTTCTAGCTGGTACTGCCTGAAATACAATGATTATAATTTTTGACAGAAGTCCAGAGAAAATAATATATTTAATGTTCTAATTCCAATATGGATCTATCCAAATATAAGAATTATTGATGACCTCTGTATATCTATTTAGTGGAAGAAATTTAAGATGGAATTTTAATGAAGTGTTTCTCCCCATTCTGTTTTTGATTGTCTTAAGGAGTCAACAGTGGCAGCTAGAATGTGATGGGACAGGACAAAGCCAGAAACCGCTGAGTCATTCCCTCAACCATGATTGCAGGGCTCTGTACCAGCAGGGCACCGGGTGGGATGACACAATGAAATAAACGCTCTTGAGACCTTCTTCCTGGTCTCGAAGAGGTGAGAGGGGAGAAAGGCAAGAGAACCAAACTCCCCGTTAATTATATATTACAGGTTTACAGCATTCAGACTGGGTCATCAAATCATTGTCTCTAGCTAAGGAGTAGTAGATCATTGGGTTAGGAACGCTTTGGAAGATAAGTTGTTATCTGGCAGATTTTGCAAGAGCAGCAGAGGTTGCTGTCTCCAGCAACCTCCTTGAGGCAGTCTTCCACTTTGAAGCAAAGCAAGCAACAGGTATAGTAACACAGGAGGAAATGGCTTAGATAGCGAAGGGGCATCAAGGTCACTGTCTTTAGTTCCCTCAAGAAAGGCAGTCATCTGCCAAAGCAAGCAAAAAGCTATAAATCCTTAAGTCAATATTTTTTAGACTTAGAACAGTTTCCCACAATGATTACCAGGTGATTTTGCTACCTGAAAAAAAATACTCTAAATTCAGGTTTCAAATAGAAAAAGTGCGGTTAATGGTTATCTTAGCATTCTCACAGATACAATCCAAAGACCGGACCATACAACTTAAGAGGATGGAAGATTTATTTGTTCATGGTTTTTGGAGATTTGGGGGTTCAGTCTCTGTGAGATGGGGGACTGTGGATCTCAGGTGATGGCAGTTGGAAGCAGAGAGAGGGAGAGCACAAGGCTTCATGGTCACATCATGGAGACTAGAAGCAGAGAGAGAGCCAGGGAAGGAGGAGCCATATATAATCCCCCAGGCTGCAGCCCCAGGGACCCACCTGCTCCAGCCACACCCTACCACCCAGATAAACCCATTATAATGGATTTACCCACTGCTGAGATTACAACTCTCATGACTTAACTCTAGCAAGCCTGAATATTAATAAATGAGCTCTTTAGGGGACATTCTATATCTAACTGTAACATGGTATTTATATGAAATTACATCTTACACTGTCCACCAAAGGTTTTGAATAAAGTTTTATACTAAGTTTTACCCTAGGCAGTATCTCCCACATTGCCTGAGGACAGTATATTTCATTTGGTTTGGATATGAGGAAAATTTCATATGGTATCAATCTGGATCTGAGGTCGGTGGCATTTTCATCATATTTTTTTCTTTTCAGACTACTATTAACTGCCTAAATCACCATAAAAAATTGACCTTTGCCGGGCGTGGTGGTGCACGCTTGTAATCCCAGTACTTTAGGAGGCGGAGACCGGAGGATCTGGGTTCGCGGCCAGCCTCAGCTCTCTCTCTCTCTCTCTCTCTACTTAGTGAGGCCCTCCGCAACTTCGTGAGACCCAGTTTCAAAATAAAGTATAAAAAAAATAGGGCTGGGGGTGTAGCGCGGAGGTAGAACGCCCCTGGGTTCAATCCCCGGTACCGCAAAAAAAAAAATTGACCTTTATATTCTCCCAAATGTATCAGTTAATTCATAAAGTAGAATTCATTATATACATTCATCTTCTTTTTTTATACTTTTATTGGTGCATTGTAATTACACATCATAGCGAGGTTCAGAGTGATAGAAACACATATGCACACAGTACTTGGTGTGTTTCCCTCCGGATCCCACCCTGCTCCCTCCCCCTCCCTGTACATATTATTGATATTGGTATTGATGACTTCATATATGAACATAGTATTGAACATTCACCTTCTTAATGCCAGATTGCTCTCTGGATTTTTGGCTAGAGCAGTTGCATATGTAAGGTGTCACACAATATGATTTTTAAATCTTAAGTCATGAAAGTATGACAAAAGCCAGGCCATTGTCAAACTTGAAAGAAAAGGAGTTCTACTTTTGCAAATGTATTGTTAATTTCTGTAAATTATAATCTGAATTATACATGCATTATACTTATCTATTCAGTGTTGAGTAGAGTGTTTTAATTTATTAATATCTCATCCATTAGCTCACTGATTATGACACCAAGTTTGAAGTGTAAAATTTACATGTCATGTGTGCATTGGTTGTTTAAACCTCACAATGCTTTATGTAAATTTTTCAAGGTAAAAGAGCCATTTGGATCTTACTTTTTGTGATTTTTCTAAATTGTTCCCAAGATTTGAATATATCACAATTAAAGAAGCTTGTCTATTGTTACTAAGCACGCATTCTCCTTCACTTTTTCTTTCTTTTTTTCCTCTTATTTCAACTTCTTAGTATTCTTGACCATACAATTAGGCTGAACCATTTGAAATTGAAATTCCTACAGTTAGTTTCACTTGGCTCAAATTAATATAGGAGAAATTACAGTGGAAATGGATAAATGTTTATGATGCTGAGTATTATATCTGAAGAACCAATAAATAATACTATATGTCAATTTTACTTTTCTTGGAAAAAGATAAATTGGAATTACTAGGCAAATCTTTGATTTAGCTTCATCAATATAAACATTTTATTTAGCTTCATCAAGATTCCACGATCCATTTATCTGAGGTTAATCATGTTATGGACATTATTGTTTACTGTGAAATAACATTTATCTTACAAAGAAGATGTAGTATTTCTACATGAAAGCACACAATGAATATTATTTCTTGATTGATTATTTTATCTTTAAAACTTGATGAATGACCAGTCACTCAAACTACTGAATTGGAAATTTGATGTAAATTCATAGATATTACACAAGTAACCTATCTGGATAAGATGAACTTATAATATCTTCTTGCTTTATAAACAACTAGGCTGTAAAATTGGCAACCTTTTAAATAAATAAATATATAGTAATAACAATGTTATAATAAGCTAATCATAATTAACTAGATACTTATTGATTCATTCTTTGCTTATGTTTTGTTCTTAAATGGACTGTTGAACAGTGGTGGAGAAGTCAGTATTAAAAATTGCACCTTATTTCCTACCTTGTTCTCTTGTCATATTAGGACTGAGAGAAATACTTTTAAAAATTGAAACTACCTTTAGCTTAGTTTTAAAGCACTGGAGCTATTAGTTGATATATACCATTTAACATTTGGTGGCAAATATTCAGGTATCAAGACAGATATGAGAAACCAATACAAAACATTTTAGAGTTAAAGAAAGGAGGGACTTTGAGTTTTTAAGACAATATTCTTTGGATTTAGGCTGAACAATACCAGAAAGTCTGTCTCTAGTGGTCCTTTATAAAATAATGTTTAAATTATGAAATGAAGATAGAATGAACAGTTAATTTACTCATTAAATTTTCTAGGTATTTTTCAAAATGGGCTTTATAAATGTTGGGTAAATTATATTTTGTGGTATTTTAAGAAAGAAGATATGAATCTAAGCCAATAAGTTAATTTTATCTTGTAGACTAGAGATTTGTGGCAATTTTACTCTATCACAGATAAATCCCTCCCATTCTTCTTTTGTTCCCACCCTCTTTCTCTGTCTCTTCCTCCTTCATTCCATTCTTCCTTGGTCTCTTCTTTCTTTCATTCCTCATTTAATGGAATTAACACAAAGGAAGAAATGGGTTGAATAAGAGAGATGAGCAATGCTCTTAATATTGCAAAGACTTTCAATGATAAAATGACAGTCATAGAGATAGAGACAGATCTGTTAATTCCTTCACCCATGTATTATGGAGGTCTCTTCTCCCCAATTATGCTATTTGTGAGATGACAATGATATATCTTAGATATCCTTAGTGTTACTCTGTCTATCGCCCTCACTGTTAAGGCTCTTTATCCAATTTCATAGATGATAACTTCTAGTTTGTAAACCATTGGTTATCAATTAAAAGAAACCATCCAGAACTAACTCTTTGGCTAGTGTAATTAATCTTTATATAGTCTAATCCCTATTTGATGAAGTGATCTGCATCAAAGGATGGCATATTTACTCCAAATAATACCCTCAGTGTTCTAATAATCAATTTTTTACTATCATTAAAGTCATCTAGAAGAAACGGGAAAGAAAATGATGTATCTCACATATCAGCTATCATTCATCATGATGCAAATCATACAATTTCACTGAATGAGGAATTCTGAATTTTTCATCTTCCTATTCAAGTTCAGTTCAAATTGACAGGAAGAAATAATAATAATAAATAAATAATAACAGAAGTACTAAAGATTAGCCTTTGTTTAGTTTATAGTATATAATATATCCCAACTTTTTATTCACTTGTACCAATAATACATAACAAATTATTATATTGTAGTAGAAAATATATGCTAACTTTTTTTGTGTGCATGGTGCTGGAGATTGAACCCTGGGCATTGTATGTCTGAGCTACACCCCCAGCCTTATTTTATTTTTTATTTGGAAACAGGGTCTTTCTAAGTTGCTGAGAGCCTCACTGAGTCACTGAGATTGACTTCAAACATGCGATCCTCCTGTCTCAGTCTCCCAAGTACTGGGATTACAGATGTGTACCACCATGCCCAGCTAACTCTTGCTTAAAAACCTGTGTTTAAATTCTGTAGCTGCTTTTAAATGTTGGATATATTATTGCTTTAAGCCAATAATTCTCAACAGGGGGTGGTTTCTCCCATCCAGGGGACATTTGGCAATGTATAGAGATATGCTTGTCATGATTTAGCATATGATACTGGCATCTCATAGCAAGAAGTCAGGAATGCAGTGCACAGGACAGCTACCTACAAATAATAGTAGTGCTGAGATTGAGAAAACCTGACTTAAACAAATAATCATTGGGTATTTCCTATGTGTTTGATACTGGGCTTAGGAGCATTTGGGGATACAAAATAAGCCAAGTTATCAGTACACTCAGGAAGCTTGAAATTCCAAATGAATTGAGTAGAGAGCCCAAATGATGATAATGATAATGATAATGATGATGATATCAAATTGATTAATGCATCACAAAAGGATAAAACACAAAGTCATAAAGGCTTAATGAAGTGCAACTCATATTTGCTTGGGGGAATAAGTAAAGACTTTACAAAGACTATAGCACTTACACAATTTTCACTTTCTTAAAGTAGTTAATTAATGAACATGGCTACAAAATGTGAAAGGTACAACAAATTACTCACTGAAAAACAAGCTCCCCTCTTTTCCTGTCACCTGGTCACCACTCTCTTTTCCCAAAGGCAGTATTATTTCTCCTTTCTTATGGATCCTATCAGTTGAGAGGTATTCAATTGGTTTAAAATACATGTGTATCTCATCATACGGATGTATTATAATAGACCCCTATTGTTAAAATTTAATTATCTTAATTTTTTGCTATTGCTAATAATACTGAGATGAGTATATCCCTTCATACTCTGAGTATATATCTGAAGAATAAATAACTAGAAGTAGAATTTCAGTTTCACAACTTATTTGAAATTTTCATTTTTATTGGTGCATTGTAATCATACATCATGATGCAGTTCAGAGTGATAGAGATGTCCATGCACACAGCACATTTTGAAAAAAGTTTTTTGAATCATCTCCTATGGTAGCCAACCCCCAAGAATGACTCCCAATGATCCTTTCCTTCTGAAATTTATGCCCTTGTGTAGTCTTCTCCTACACCAAATAGTGCAGATACTTTAAAAAATAATGTGACTACAGAATTTAGGCCATGAAAGATGTCAGCTTCCCCCTTGGTCTCTCAGGGGAATCTAGCTGTCATGTTGTGAGGACTCTCAAGCACCCTGAGAGACGTCTACATGGAGAGGACTGAGGATTCCCACCAGTAGCCAGCACCAACTCCCTTGTTATATGTGTGCAGGAGCCACTTTCAGAGGTGAATCATTCAGCCCTAGCAAAGTCTGCGCAATGCTGTATCCCTGGATACCTCATAAGGGGTATTGATCTAGAATTGCCTAACCTGAGCTGCTCCCACATTTCTGACACAGAGAAAGTATTGGAAAAATAAGTTTTGTTGTTTTTTTTTTAAATTTGACATTTTGGGGTAATTTTTAATATAGGGATAGATAATACATTTTCCATGGAAGTAATTCTAATTGATATTTCTTTTTTTTGTGTGTGGTACTGGGGATTGAACCCAGGGGCATTCTACCTCCAAGCTACACCCCCAATCCTATTTTTTTATTCTTTATTTTGAAACGGTCTCACTAAGTTGCAGAGGGCCTCGCTAAGTAGCTGAGGCTGGCCGCGAACCTGCCATCATCCTGTCTCAGCCTCCCAAGTACTGGGATTACAAGCATGCGCCACCACGCCCGGCCTAATTTATATTTCCAATGGGAGTGTGTGAGTGGGTCTCCATATCCTTTACCTACCCTACATAAGGTGGTGTGGTATCTTTGTTTTCACCCTTGCCAACAAAACAGGTAAATACTTGTCATTATAGTTAAATTTCATTCTCTTGGTAGTGCAGTTAGCATATTTTCATATACTTAAAATTATTTAATTCAATGTAACCTCACTGTTCACATTCTTTGCTAATTTGTTTACTGCATTGTTGGTTATTTTTATATTTATTTTTAGGAGCTCATTACATGTTGACCAAACTAGCACTTTGTATGTGATACAAATTGCAAATGTTTTCCCCTTTTGGTTTTATGTGCTTTTTCTTTAATAAAGTCATTGTAAAAATTTTCATGGTCAATTTTTAACAGTTTCTGGCATTTATGTTATATTTATAAAACTCATCCCATTTCTGAAATGATGAAAAATTTCACCATGAGTGTTTTAGTATGTGGGGGTTTTCTTCTTTTATATTTAAATATTTAATTCATCAGGAATTTAGTTTGTTTTAAGGTGTAAGATCCCACTTAATATTTTTTTAAAATGGTTATTCAGTTATTGAAACACTGTAATTCCGAGCCAACTTTTTGGCCAATTTGAAATGTATTCTCTCTTATACTAAATCATTTGTATTTGGTTAATTTCTGATCTTTCATGTATATTCCATTGACTGATATCTCTGTTATGATAGCATACCATTTCATTGCTATTTTTATGATGTTCTATTTTCAAAATATTCTGTCTCAATTCATTCATTCAATATTCATTGAGTACTTACTGCATGTTAGATATTATTCTCTGTGTTCAGTTTGCTAATATTTTATTTAGGGCTTTTACATCAATATTTATGAATAAAAATGTTTAGTTGTTTTCTGCATTATGTGTGTGGGGAGGGTTAACAATTTTATACTCACTCATTAAAAATATTTAGAAACTTTTTTTTTCTCTACCGGGTATTGAACCCAGGGCCTCATGTATGCTAGGAGGGAATTACACAATGAATGTGGTATACATGTATTTTTTCTATTACTCTACACCTCACTATGATGTATAATTACAATGCACCAATAAAAATATTTAGAAACTTTTATTTTTTTATACACAGGATTGTTTTTACATTGTTTTAAATTTATCAGAATTTTAAAGGGTTTTTGGAATTCCCCTAACAAACTATCTCAATCTGAATATAGTGCTTTATTTAGGGGAAAGTGGTTATTCTTCAACATTTTTTATTACTTCATTGACAATTGATCTTCTGTTGAAATTGATATTTGGTATTGGGGATTAAACACAGTGGCCCTCTAACACTGATCTATATCCCCAGCCCTTTCTATTTTTTATTTTTGAAACAGGGTCTCACTAAGTTGCTGAGTCTGGCCTCGAACTTGTAATGCTCCTGTCTCAGCCTCCCAAGTACTGGGATTATAGGTGTGTGCCACCACACTTGGCTTCATTTCTTTTTCTTTTTCCTTTTCCTTTTTTTGTGTTTGGTTTTTTATTCTCCATCTTAGACATAAATGTGTTAACATTTCACCCTTTATTTTGGTGTTTTGTATGTTTCATTTCCCTTCATTTGTTTGTTTTGATAGTCTTTATTTGCAGTTCTTTAACTGATACCAGGCTACTCAAATTTTCTATCTTTTATGTTTTTACGGAATTGTTCCATTTCATCTTACCTAGCACAGCACTGATTGTAATCACTTCTTTGGGTCCCCTCCCCACATTTGCTTCTGATACTGGTACCTTCTCTGTTTTTTTTTTTCTTGCTCAGTCTGATCAGCACTTACAAGAAGCCTTTTCAAAGAACCTCCTGTGGACCTTATTCTTTCCTGTGTATATTTGCTTTCTATTTTTATATTTATACTCTTATGTGTATTATTTCCTTCTTTCCATTTGATTTAGGTTTAATTTGCTGTTGGTTGCTATAACATTGTCATTGATTTCTATTCTGTGTTTTTATTTTTAGACATATCCTACAAAATTTCAGTCTTGTCCGACGATCTTCATCTGTTAATTTGAGTATTTAGTCCCTTTATACTGAATATGATTACTATGATATTTGGCATGGATTCTGCGATCTTACTACTTGCTTTTTGTTTGCCCTGCCTATTCTTTGCCCCTTCATCCTTCTGTCTTTTAGATTAACAATTTTTCTTATTCAGTTTGTTCTCCGTGACACTAGTATACTCTCCTTGTAGTGGCTACTCTAGATGTTGCAATATGGCACAAATAGACTGCCCTCACAACTGAGTCCCTCTTCTCCTGAGCTGCTCCTTTCAAAAAGGACTTATCTTTGTTCCATGCATCCATGCTTTCTCAGTTTCTTTCAACTTTTGACCGAATGAGGCATGGGAAGGCTTTCATAGCCTCCCATATACCCTTTCTCCTTCACTGTAAATAAATGATTTTTGGCTTTGTGCTTCACAGTGACATGCTTGCTTGGGAACCATGGATTCTACCAGCAGTGTCTGGGATATACAGCTGGTGGCATCCTTTCTCCACAGTTTTCTGCATCTCTGTTTGACCTGTGCTGTTCGGGGCAGTCCTTTCATGTGTTCTGTCATTTTGTTGGCCTTGGGGTTCACATCTCTGTTCTCTTCTAGCATATTTTTCTGGGGGTGAGGAGAGCTGTGATTTCTGTAAGAATAAACAAACGCTGGATTTGTATATTTGTATAGGATTTGTGGCAGTTTAAGAAGTATACTTGGGGTTAATGGAACAGTGTTAGAGTAGGAGAAAATGCACAGTGTACACATATATTTAGCAACCTATTACTGAGCATTAAAAATAAGCCAGGGATCATGCCAGGCACCTGATAGGCTGGGATCCTGTGCTCAAGTATATCTTCTCAAAGAAGTCACAGTATGGAAGGAGCAGCAACCAGTAAAGTTTGAAGCACAGAGTGGTCAAGGAGATCAAGTTAGGCCAGGGCTGAGGGAGTTCTGTAATTTCAATCACTTTGTAATAAACATGTGATTTAGTAAACAAAGCATGTGTGCAGGGGTGAGGGCAGTCAGGCACTCAGAGATTTTTGAGTAAGGACTTTGGGGGTAAACTTCCTAAGAGACATAGTTTCCCTTAGTAAACAGAAGCTAATTTTATCTGTTAAAGCATGAATGAACAAGTCACACTTAATTATCTGTCCAGAGTATAAGGTATCCTGTGTTCTTATATAACACAGATTCAGTAAGAAATAGACATAAATTAGAATGTGTTTTGGTAATGTTTATAGCCACTTTTTCTTTTCCTTCAAGGGAGAACTAAAAGAGGAAAGTGATATTCATTCTGCTGTTAGGAAAAGTTATTTTCCTATTAGATGAGATTCTAATGAAGCATAAATCTATAGTTCAAGAGTTTATGTTTCAATTTCATAGGATTTTTAGCTTCAGGGCACATCATCACTTTTTCAAGAATTATTATCATATATGAGCAGATTATTATATAATACTTCATTCACACATTGTCTTTCATTTCCTTATAATATATATATTTTCAAAGAAAAACAGCAAAATTAGAAATAAATTTCCAATCTTTATAACTCTCTCTTCTTTGCAATGTGGACTACAGTTCCATGCTGTTATTACTGCTGCTTTTTCTCATTTAATGCTCATAATAGAGAGTGTCATGGTGCTTCCTAGGAAGTGGGGGGTGGGAGAAATGGAGAGATGTTAGTCACAGAGTATGAACTTTCAGTTGTAAGAAAAATAAGTTATGAAGATCTAATGCACAGTAGAGTGACTATTGTTAATAATACTGTACCGTATACTTGAAATTTGCTAAGAGAGCTGGGCGTGGTGGCGCACGCCTATAATCCCAGTACTTGGGAGGCTGAAACAGGAGGATCACAGGTTCAAGGACAGTCTCAGCAAGTACTGAGACTCTCATCAACCTAGAGAGACCTTGTTTCCAAATAAGAAATAAAATCTGGCTGGGGTGTAGCTCAAAAGTAGAATGCCTCTGGGTTCAATCCCCAGTACCACCACCACCAAAAAAAAAAAAAGGAAATTAGCTAAGAGAGATTTCACTCATTCTCACCAAAATGAAAAGGTAACTATGAGGTGAAGATGTGCTAATTAAATTGAGTATGATAATCACTTCACAACATATACATATATCAAAGCTTCACATTGCACAGTTTACCCAACTTCGTCAATGATACCTCAATAAAGCTAAAAGTACTCATATTTATATTTAAAAATAAACAGTTATCTGTAATTATTTTCAAACATTAATATATACATCATCACTTTTACAACAGATCTTTACTATATTAAGCAGTTTTGAGAGATTTCCCTGTTATTCTTTCATCCAGTATTGTGCATTTAATAACAAAAGAATTTATGGTTTCATATTAGGATCAGTATTATCATGAGCCCTATATCTAGAACCTGGGAATAAGAGGCAGTGGGGACAGGAAAAAGCAGGGTTTTACTCACTCAATCACTCACTCAATCACACTGTGGTATCTGAAATATATACCACCCCTTGCTAATCATATGTGACTCACAGTATTCTGACACTGTCTCACAAATTCAACATGCTCTATGCAACTCAGAGTTACCCATTAGCCTGACTTTGCCATAATTTTGTAATATTATCTGGCTATAATATGATGTCCATGTACTTCAGTTACTAAATAAGTTCTTTCATTTTTGCAAGCAGTAAAATGCCCACAGATGTCTAATGTATACTGTGAATGTCTTGCAGGAAACATGTTTGAATGGTCCCAATACTTTAGGAAGGTATTCCAAGGATATCCCTTTAGTCTGTCAAATGTTTAGAACCTATCTTCCACATTTTTAATAGTTTTTAAATGGTAGAAGTTTTTTAGTGGTAGAAGTTACATACAATAAAATTCATCAGTGAATGTATCATTTGATGAAGTTTGGTAGTATTCATAACATAAAGATTTTCAATACAGCAGATAGTTACCTGTGCCATTTAGGAGCCAATTACCTCTTCCAACTCTAGCTACAAGCACACATTGATCTGATGTCGCTCACAATATATTAGTATTTATCTGGACATTTAATAGAAATTAAATAATACAGTATGTAGTGTTCTATGTCAGACTTTTTCATTTAGAACAATTCTTTTTTTTTTTTTTTGCGGTACCGGGGATTGAACTCAGGGGCGTTCTACCTCCGTGCTACACCTCCAGCCCTATTTTTTATGCTTTATTTTGAAACCGGGTCTCACGAAGTTGTGGAGGGCCTCACTAAGTAGAGAGAGATAGAGAGAGAGAGAGAGAGAGAGAGAGAGCTGAGGCTGGCTGCGAACCCGGATCCTCCGGTCTCCACCTCCCAAAGTACTGGGATTACAAGTGTGCGCCACCACGCCGGGCTAGAACAATTCTTTTAAAATTCATTTTTGCTTTTGCATGTATCAGTAGTTTTTTCTTTTTTCTTTTCTTAACTGGGGATTGAACCCAGGGACATTCTCTCTCTGAGATACATCTGCATCACTTTTTATTTTTTATTTTGAAATAGGGTCTCACTAATTTGCTGAGGCTGGTCTCAAAAGTGCAATTTTCCTGTCTCAGCCTCCCAAGTACTGGGATAGAGAGGGGTATGCCACTACTCCAGCTGTTCTTTATTATTGCTCTGTATTATCTTGTGTAGATACGCAAAAAAAATGTTTATTCACTGGTTGATGGACATTTAAGTTGTTTTCAATCTTTGGCTATAACTAATAAGGCTGCATTAATATTTGAATGCTCTTTTTTATGAATGTATATTTTCATTTCTTTTGAGTAATTGGTAATGGGATTGTTAGGTTATAATGGTGTGTATTTGTATATAAAACTGCCACATTTTTTCCAAAGTGCCCATATCATTTTATATTTTTACTGGCAGAGTTCAAGAATTCCAATTGTTCCACATCTTCATCAATATTTGCTATTGTCAGTCTTTGTAATATTAGTCATTTGGGTTGGTGTAGGTTGGTATATCATTGTTATAATTTGAATTTCTTCATTGACTAGTGATGTTGAACAACTTTCTTATGCTTATTTCCTTTTACTACTTTTTATTTTGGTTAAACATGTATTTCACTATTTTATTCATTTTAATGAGATTCTTCAACATCTTATAATAGAATGGTAAGGATCCTCTGTATATTTTGTAAAACACATTTATCAGATAAGCCATTTTTCTAACCAGGGGCTTTTTTTCTGTTCTAAGATACAATATAGAATACTACAATGCATTTAGGCTTCAAATCTCCTTAGGTGTTTTGTAAAATGTCTCTCAATTTGGGCTTGTCTGATGTTTTCTTATGATTATAATGGGTTTATGGGTTCTGGGGAAGAATACCAAAGAATAAAGTACCTATCTCGCTGGGCGTGGTGGCGCACGCTTGTAATCCCAGTACTTTGTGGAGGCGGAGACCTGAGGATCCGGGTTCAAGGCCAGCCTCAGCTTGCTCCCCCCCCCCCCCCCCCCGGCCCCGTCTCTCTCTGTCTCTACTTAGTGAGGCCCTCCGCAACCTCATGAGACCCGTATAAAATAAAGTATAAAAAAATAGGGCCGGGGGTGTAGAGCGGAGGTAGAATGCCCCTGGGTTCAATCCCCGGTACCACAAAAAAAAAAAGTACCTATCTCATTGCATCCTGTCAGAGGTACATGATACTAACATGTATTATCTATGGCAAACATAACTTTGGTCAATTATTTAAGGTTGTATCTGCCAGGCTTCTCCAATGTAAAGTCACCATTTTTCCTTTTCTATATTCTGTTCTTTGCAAGAGAGCTATTGAATTCAGGCTGCCCTTAAAAGAAGGGGGAATTGAGTTGGAAGAGGAGTATGAGAAATTACATGTGAATTATCAAAATAGTTAATACATATCGGGGTGAGGATACTTTGAGACACACAAGTGTCCTCTTTCCCCATAAAGTTTTTGTCCACTAACTTTTAGCATTCATCAGTGAAGCTGGTCTGCAGCAATTTTTCATGGTGATTTCCTATTTCTCTTACTTCGGTATTTAATATTTGGAATTCTCTGTAAGAAAGATTTGTCTTTTCTCCCCTGTGTATTTATTTCTCATGATTGGAATTTTTTCTGGTAAGGGCCAGATAATAAATATTTTAGGCTCAGAGAACTGAACTTTAAAGGAAAAATAAAAAGTACCTACTACTCTAAAACAAACAAACAAACAACAAAATAAACACCTATTTCTGTAACTTCAGTCCTTGCTCCAAATTTTTGTGATTCTGGCATCTATTAGTCTACTGTAGTTAATTGTGTACATGGGAAAGAGCACTTCATAATAAGCTGTATCTTTTAAACATCGAATGACATGTGTGAATTACCTTCTGAATGCACTTTAATAAAAGGAAGGTAAAATACACAAATATACTTAGCTTAACTTGTCTTGTTGATGTTTGAAGATTTGGCATTGGGAAGATGTTTCTCTCTTTTTCTCTCTTTCTCTCTCTCTCCTTCTTTCTCTCTCCTTTCTCTCTCTCTCCTACTCTCTCTCTTTCTCCTCTCTCTCTCTCTCTCCTTTCTCTCTCTTTTGTCCTCCTTTCTTTCTCCCTCTCTTTCCTCTTTCTTTCTTCTTTTTTTTTCTTGTTATTGAGGGTTGAACCCTGGAGAGTTCTACCTCTGAGCTACATTCTCAGCCCTTTTTATTTTGAGACAGAGTCTCACTAACTTGCCCAGGCTGGCCTTGAATTTAGGATCTACCTGACTCATTCTCTTGAGTTGCTGGGATTACAGGCTTGCAGCACACTGACTACTTGAGATTTTTTTATATATTCATTTACTGGAGCATTTTAGTCATACATTTTGATGAGTTGGGTGCAGAAGCATACATGCACACATCACTCATATGGCCCTCCCCCTATTCCCACCCCATTCCCTCCCCCTTCCCTCCTTCTTCTGCTCAGGATAGTGATTGACTTTGATAAGTTTGTGTATGTACATCATGTGCCTTAGGGTGTTTGCTGCTTCCCCCTCCCATCTCCCTCAGTTAGGTCGCCTTCTTTACACATCTAAGGTTTTCTCCTTCTTTGTCTGGAGTCCCTTCTAAGTCCCATTCTCCCTAGCTTCCATATATTAGGGAGACCATCTGACTTTTCACTTTTTGTGACTGACTAATCTTACTGGAAACACATTCTCATAAAACTTGAGTCAACCTTAGAGGTTGGATCCTACATTTTATAGGTGATAAAACCGAGGCTTGGAGAACTTAAGTCAATTGTGTAAGGTCATGTGCATAGCTAAGACCAGAATCTAGACTCTAATCCTAGTGAACTATAACTTCTATTACCCTTTGCTAAAAATAAAGGAATATATCAGATAAAATGTAGGGTTAAATTTTTCTTTAAAAAGTTTTGTAACAAAAATGGTTTTCAACTGACCATTAGATATAGTATTGAAAACAGGAAATCCTTGTCTATTTGGTCTTTATGACTTCCCACTGCTATGAAGTTCACAGAAAAAAAAACAACTGCTCAGGCTACCATTTACTTTGGCAATTGTCAGGAAAGATGAATTAGTCAGTACAAATTCTCCAGAGATGACATGATGTGTAAGTCTAATAAAAACTATACCTGGTGATTCCCTTGGAGAGTGAGCAAATAACCTCAAAGAAGAATCAGAATTAACAAGAAATGAGAACAATCTTTCATAGCACCATGAAGGTTAGAAAGATAAAGCTGCAGTGATCCAAAAGCCATGAAATTACTTCTAAGGCAATAATCAATTTAGTGACAAGCATTAGAAAACTACAAGTCAAAAAAAAAAATCAACAAGAATGCTAAGCCCTGGAGGTCACAACCATGGGAAAGTGGCTGGAAAATCCTGTTTTCCTCCCCCTGCTCCTCAGATAAGATTGATTCATGTTGAATCTTGAGCCAGAAACAACTTTTTCCAGAGGAAAAACCTTTTTACTTAGTAATAATTACCTTTCCATCACTTGCTTTTTATAGAAAAAGAAGGCAGTCAGGAAGGAAGAAAGGGAGGGAGAGAGAAAAGATTAAAAAATAAAAAGGACAACCATTTTTTTTTATTTTCTTCCTTATTTCTTTACTTCATTCATTGATCCAGAATCCATCAGTGAAATAGATTAGTTAAGCATCTTGTGTTTCCCATAATAATATAATTGTGTAAATCATCACAACTTACGTTTTTTTTATCATTTCAAGTCTTTTCTGAATATTATGCATTGCTCCATGGTCTGATAATCTGCATTGATTCTATTCTTACATTCAATTAGGAAATCCCAATCCATAATTATTTATTGAGCTGGCATTTTGCTATGCTGTGTGAGTCCTGAGATGGAAGATAGCTTCAGTATTCAAGAAAACTGCTGGTGACTAGTCGAGTGGTCCCTATCTTCATCTGAGGCCATCATTTCCTGTGTGAGATAGAGTAGCTCTGGACATTGGCTAGGAAAGTAAGGCTAAGTTAAAATTATAATTTTCTATATTTTCTGTTTTTGTAAAATGGACACCTTTTCTTTTTATAAGTGCGATAATGCTAAACTTTTAAAAATTAAGACATCATACTCTTGAGGATGGCTACTATCAAGAACACAGAAAATAACAAATGTTGATAAGGATGTGGAGAAATTAGAGCCCTAGTACATTGCTGGTAGGAGTGTAAAATGGCTGCAGCCTCTTCAGGACATGATATATTGATTCTTCAGAAAAAATTAAAAATAGAAGTACTGTATGATCCAGTAATTCCACTTCTGAATAGATACTCCAAAGAAGTGAAAGCAGGAACTCAGACCTTTGCACATCTATGTTTATAGCAGCATTATTCACAATAGCCAAAAGGTAGAAGCAACCTAAACATCCATCAATGGAAGAATGGATTCAAAGGAAGTAAATTCTGAAACATGCTACATGGATGAAATTTGAAGACATATGTTAAGTGAAATATGCCAGTCACAAGAGGTCAAATATAATTTGATTCCGCATATAGGAGATACTTAGAGTAATCAAATTCATAAAAGCAGAAAGTAGAATAGTGATTGCCAGGGGCTGGAGGAAGGGAGAAATGGGAATAGTGTTGAAAGGGTTTCAGTTGGAGAAGATAGAAAAGTGTTGGAGATGGATGGTGATAATGGTTGCACAACAGTGTGACTGTATTTAATGCCATGGGACTGTGCACTAAAAATTGTTAAAATGTTAAGTTTGGGTCATGTGTATTTTATGTCAATAAAAAGATTAAGGAGGAAAACAGATACCCAAACAGAAATTTAGAGAAAAGAATGAGGAAGTATGACTATATGTTTATTTCTTTAATTTTTTTTACACATTTAATTTTTTTCAAATATTAAATATACTTTTTGAAGGATTGATTATTTTTCCATACTCTTACCCCCCATTCCAAGTCCCATTACTTAAGGATGACCACTTTCAACTTAACTGCTTCTTCTTATACTTTAGTTCATATTTTTAAATAACATGTATTTACTTATATTTCCTGATTTTCACGTATAGATATTGTCTACTATAATCCTTGGAAGATGAAGATTATATTTCTCCCCTTTGCTTCTTTCCCTCCTAACATGCATACTTTCCATCTTCAAATGGCTCAAATGCCCATACTCAAAATTTTTAGCGTTTTCAGTGTTTATGAACACCTAAATATTATTTACAACAAAAGGCTTGAGATTGTCTAGCCACAAAGTATGCCGTTTGTTTACCTTTTGGGAAAGAAATGGTGTTGATTCTCTTGCTGTAGCAGTTTTGAGATTTCCCTGTCCTAACCTTGAAACATATTTTTCCCCATTTCCCCAAAGAAAATACACTCCACAGAGAACTAGTGAGCAAACAGTATTTTTTTCCCCTTTACACAAGAAAGCTTTAAAGATGCACAGGCCATATATTATACACCACACATTTTAGTTCTCCAAAAATCTCCCTGAGAAAAAAGTTCCCGTGTCTCTCTTTTCAGTTGCCTGAAAAAAAGATCTCCATTTTCTTTCCTCCATAATAATTTATATAATTTCCTGTGCATAGATCATCCTTTAATTCTCCCACATTTGACTTTGCTTCTGTCCTTTCTTGTTTTATCTTTTTTCTTTCTTTATTTTTTTGGCGGTACTAGGGATTGAACCCAGGGGCATTCTACCTCCGAGCTACACCCCCAGCCCTATTTTTTATCCTTTATTTTTGAAACAGGGTCTCGCTAAGTTGTGGAGGGCCTCACTAAGTAGCTGAGGCTGGCTGTGAACCCGGATCCTCCTGTCTCAGCCTCCGAAGTACTGGGATTACAGGCGTGTGCCACCACGCCCGGCTTTGCTTCTGTCCTTTCTTATGCTATATATTTTGGTTCTTCTCAGGTTTCTCCACTTTTTCATCCTCAGAGAAAATTTTGGTATTGATATCATGCCTGTGAAATAGTTTTGTATCAGTCAGGATAGGCCATGCCATTCTCTGGTGATGAAGCCCCTAAATCTCAAGTGCCTAATACAAAAAGAAAAAAAATATTGCTCATAATACATTCAAGTTGGTAGGAGAGGGCTAACCAAGTTGACTCATGCTTCTGCAATCATGACAACAACAGGAAGAGTGACACATGCCATTTCCATTCATATTTTATTAGAAAAAGCAAGTTACATGTAGATACCTAACTTCAATAAGGTGAAGGAGGTATAATATCCTAATTTGTGCTAGGAAGGACAAATGGTATATTTTTAATAGCTCTAATGATGACCTTGACCTTTACAGTGAGTATAGGGACTATACTGCAAACAAAGAGTCTAATACAAACAGCATATATTTTTAAACTATCTGTGAAAACACTTCTTTTTTCCAGTGCATACATTTTTTTTTTTTTGGTAATACTGGTTATTGAACACAGGGCATTCTACCTCTAAGCTACACTCCCAGCCCTATTTTATTTTATTTTTTTAGATTTTGAAACAGAGTCTCCCTAAGTTCCTGAGGCTGGCCTTGAACCTGGTGTCCTCCTGTCTCAGCTTTCCAAGTACTGGGATCACAGGAGTACACCACCACGCCCAGATCAATGCATACATTTTGAAGGCTTTTAGGAAATATAAGAACCCCAGTTGTTTAACTTACCACTGGATCCCATGTCATTTGAATAGAGGAAGATATAACTTATCTTGAAACATCTTCAGGAAACATCCTTTTATGAGTTTACTTTTAAGTTCATCAATTATTAAAAACATAATAAAATCTACTTAAAAATTTCCAAATGTTGCATCCCAACTTCTGAGAAGTGAAAACAAATCTAAGACAAGACCTTAATTGCATGCATCTTTGGTTTGCTAATAAACTTTGTTTCAGTTATTAAAAATCTAAAATAATGTTGAAAACATTCAATATAAATTTGTCTGAGATTAAAATTCTAGTCAGAAGTTGAATCTCAGCCAATCTCATATATTAAATTTAGGCCTTGGAAAAAGAATATTAAGATAATAATAATCTAGGCTTTACAGGGCAATGTATTTCTCATTGCAAGTAACTATCATTTCAGGTCCAGTAAGCAAATAGAGACAAGTC
Source organism: Glis glis (assembly GCA_004027185.1). Lineage (NCBI taxonomy): Eukaryota > Metazoa > Chordata > Mammalia > Rodentia > Gliridae > Glis > Glis glis. Next base: position 29,536 of record PVJS01008966.1, on the reverse strand, counting down.
ATTCATTTCATGCAAGCCTCTGACAAGCTGCCTATGGAAACAAATGTCTCCGGTTGCTCAACTAGCTTGTGTTCAAACTGGTGACTTGGAGGTGAAAGGTTGTGGAGTCTGTTATCAATCATCTGGGTGACCCACTCCTCCCGTAGCCTAGCGCTGACTCAGGCAGGAGAGGGCTGGAAGGATTGTATGATTCAATTCATTAGCACATTATTCCATTCTGTTAGCAGAATGCCATACTGTATAAAATATGGACAGCATAAAAAGCAGTTTCCCCTTATTGTAACATATGGAACTCTGCGAGGAAAAGGTGCCAAACTCAACATTTGCAAATTGCTATGAGTTGTTAGTGAGAAAATTTGTCCGCAGTTCCTAGGTATTTTTTCTTGTCTGTGACTGTCAAACAATGGCAGTATGATGGATTGAGTCACCCCAAGTATATCTCCTGTGAACACAGTCTCTGGCTGCTGTTGAACAGCATTACAGACAGGACTTTAACACTCGCTGTTATCATACTTGGGGAATGTTATTTTACTTTTGGCCATACTGGGCTTTTTTTCCCCCAAATTTCTTTGCATTAAATAAGCAATAGAAAGTTATATACATTGTAATGGGCCAAGAAGTCAAATATTCCAATTTGGAATATTCCTTACTTAATGAGGATAATTCATTTAAATCTTTTCTCAAACCAGAATACTAATAGATGAGACAGACTATAGTTTCATGTTTAGTTAGCATTAAATATTCAATAAAAGTTTGAAATGTACTCATATGCTTTACCCTGAGATAACCTGAACTTCTAAAATCATTTTGTCAGACTGTCTTTTTTTTTTTTTTTGCGGTACCGGGGATTGAACCCAGGGGCGTTCTACCTCCACGGTACACCCCCGGCCCTATTTTTTATACTTCATTTTGAAACCAGGTCTCACAAAGTTGTGGAAGGCCTCACTAGGAAGAGAGAGAGGGAGAGAGAGAGAGAGAGAGAGAGAGAGCGAGCTGAGGCTGGCCGCGAACCTGGATCCTCCGGTCTCTGCCTCCCAAAGTACTGGGATTACAAGCGTGCGCCACCACTCCCGGCTCAGACTGTCTTTTTCTAGAAAGGTTCCAAAATTATTTCACTTGCAATTGTATGACAAATTGATCAACTACTTACTTTGTGCCTCATTTTGTTTTGGAATTTAGAAATAAAGCCAGTAAGTTACCTAGCATCATGTAGTTTATAGTCTACTGAGGTGACAGAATAGAAATGAATTAAAAATAATAATGACAGTTTTAATATAAAAAGCAACACATTAAGGCAAGATAAGTAAAATGGAAGTCATATAGATTTCTGCTTTAACAGGTCATTCATAAAAGACCTCTATGAGGAGATAATATGTGTACATAAATTTGTATACCAAAATAAAACAAATCCTGAGAATATTTAAGGGAAAATCATTCCAGACAAAAATGACACAAAATTAAATAATCGTAATAGGAGATTTGCTTTGCATGTTCAAGAAACTGTAAGAAGCCGGGCATGGTGGCGCACGCTTGTAATCCCAGTACTTGGGAGGCAGAGACAGGAGGATTGCAGGTTGGTGGCCAGCCTCAGCTACTTAGTGAGGTCCTCTGCAACTTAGTGAGACCCTGTTTCAAAATAAAGAATAAAAAATAGGGCTGGGAGTGTAGCTCGGAGGTAGAATGCCCCTGGGTTCAATCTCCAGTATCACAAAACAACAACAAAAAGAAACTGTAAGAAGATCAGTGTGGCTGGAGAAAAAATGAATGAGGAAAAAGAGAGGTAGGGTATGGGGTAAGACAGCCATGGGCCAGAACATTGGGACCTCCAAAGTCTCAGTGTTACTAAGATGTTTTATCTAATCAGTTGGATGAATGGTGAGGCCATTAACTTAGGGAAGGAACACCAGAGGAGATGCAGACTTGAGTGGCAAGGGGATCATTACTCTTACTTTGGGTATGGTACATTTATGAGACGATACCTATTAGATCCTGGAATTTGTTTTCTACACTGCATAACAAATTACTACAAACTTAGTGACAGTTAATGTGCAGTTATGAGCTCTCAGTGTCTGTGGGACTGGAGTCTGAGCAAACAAAGCATCAGTCAGTTGGGTTCTCATCTGGAGGCCTGATGGGACAGGGGCTACTTGCAAGCTTACTCAGGATAGTCTTCTTTTCCTTGTAGCTTTACAATTTATAGAAGATTGCTTGTTTGTCCTTCCTTCCTTCCTTTTTTTTTTTTTTTGGTGATACTGGGGATTGAACCCAGGGGCATTCTACTTCTGAGTACACCCCTAGCCCTATTTTATATTTTTATTTTGAAACAAGGTTTTACTAGGTTGATGAGAGTCTAACTACTTGTCATAGACATACTCTTTTATAAACTTTGTATTTCCATTAAATTAAGATATTTGAGGAATTTAAAAATGAGTTAAGTTAGTACACAGAGAAAGATGAATTTCAAGAAGAAAGAAGGATGGTATTTTTGAATGGGAGAGAAGTAAATGTATTTTTTATCCTCACAATTATTATGTGAAAAGATTCTATGCAATATATAAGAATAAGCTAGGAACTAAGACTTGAAGAATAAATTTACTTTCTCAAATATTAAAAATAATGATATAGAATGTTTATCAATTATAATAGAATGCTTTATAGTAGAAATTTTAGTTGATTTCTTTTTTTATTTCGCACTTATTAAATGGTTATAATTAATACATATTATGTAATGCATTCATTTACTGTGGTTCAAATTATATATAGGATGTTCTTTAGTCTTTCTTACTCTAAGTGTTGTTATCCTTGACCCAATATTAGCAGGAAGGTATATTTCAATTAAGTATTCAAACAAAGGTATACAAGAACTTACAAGATCCCTCTTCCCCTAAAAAAGCAGGGAAAAAGCAGAAAAAATTACTCTAATTTTAAAAACATCTGAAATTTACATCAACCTTTCCTATAAAAAACCCAACTCTAACTTTTCTGCATAAAAATACATACATCTTATTGAATGTAAGAGAAAACAATAAAGTCTAATGATGAAAATACTTGTTTATGTTATACTTTTATACCTTCAGATTTAGTATTATTTTTACAGAGCTGAGACATTTTTATGGAACAATTTCAGTGTGAAAGAACTTGGAATAAGATTATGGGAGATCATCGTTAAACATTAGAAAACCACAGCATTTCTAGTATTTGTGAAATATGTATTTATTTTTTATTTTGGAGACAGCATTTGGTTTTTGTTTTCTAGGTATAGGCTCCCTTATGCAAAAAGTCATGTATACTGTATTGCTTTCTAAGGCCACTAAGACAAACTGGGTGGCTTATACCAGAAACTTATTGTTTCACTCTCTGGAGGTCCGAAGTCATGTTGTTAGCAAAGCCTGGTTCCCTCTGAAGGGGACAGGGAGGGGACTGCTCCATGCCTCTCTCCTCAGGATTTCTTCTGGCAGCCTTAGGCATGTTTTTGCTTGTAGATGCTTTTCTCCAATCCACCGTCTTCATAGGACATTCTCCCTGTGTGTCTTTGTATCATCTCCCCTCTGTTCATGTTTGTCTCTGCATCCAAATTCCTTTCTTTTATATAGGACACCAATCATATTGGATTAAGACCAGTCCCAATGACTCAACTTAGTTTCTCTGTAAAGACTTTCTTTCCAATAAAATCACATTCCAAGGTATGGGGAGTTAAAACTTCAACTTTTATCTTTATTTTTGAATACACTAGTCACCCTGTAATATATACTTACATAAAAGCCAGATTTATGTATGTTTTGAAAATTGTTTTAAACAAATCACGATTTGGAGTTTGTGCTGAAATATTGAATTCAGATTAACTATTTAAAATTGATGTCCTTATGTTACTCATGCCAACTAGCTGCCTTGTCCTATAACTTATTTTTAATTAAACATGCCCAATTCCTATACATTATAGAGATAACAATTTTTAAATTATTTTATGTGATTCATGATGACAGAACATAGACCCCAAAAGAAGTTAATAGTATTATCAATAACAATAAACTAGAGAAGAGAAGCTATAAGCACCAAGCAATAAATACTTATCAAAAAACTAAACTGTAACATTGAAATGAAGGTGCATATTTATGAATGTGATGTTCATTTATGTTTAAATACATATAAATCACATGTGCTTAGGACATTTTATATGTGATTTTAACTGTAGGGATAAGAGTTTTAAAAAGTAATGTCTAGCCTCAACGTCTGTGTTTTAGGTTCCTTTCATGTATCTGTATAGTTCTGTTGAGAAACAGGTTATGAAAGTTTATAAGCATGAAGACCATTAGAAATTTTATCAATTACTATTCTGTATATATTTCATCTGTGAAATGAAGGTCTTTCTTAGTACATTTTGCCTTGGATATTAGTAGTGTCTCTATATATTCAACAACTTTGCACATTTGCTAAGAAATACTGCTGTTGCTGCTGCTACAGGCACTAAGACTACTACTAGCTAACACTTTTGTAGTAGTTACTAGTCCTCACTTAATTGTCATAACAACAGTATAAAGTAGGAGCAATTACTGTCTATATACTACAAATGAGGAAACAGGAGTACAGAAAGATTGATTTGTCCAAGCTCACACAGCAAATTAACAGATCAGGGATCAGAAACCAGATGCTTTGACTTCAGAGTCTATCTGATTACAACAATTATGAAAGAATATTACAAATAATTTTTATTAAATCATGCTTTTTGTTGTCTTTTCCCCAATAATAATAATTTTAAATCTAATATGGTTTGTGTTGACAAGAGAAACAGAAATGGAAGCTTCAATTTATTTTTTTATTTTTTTAAATATATTAATTTATTGGTGCATTGTAGTTATACATTTGGATAAGTATCAGGGTATCAGAAGCATGCATACACACATTGCTCATTTAGCCCTCCCTCAAATCCCACCCTATTCCCTTCCCCTTCCCTCCTTTTCGTGCTCAGCATAGTGATTGATAAGTTTGTGTATATACGTCATGTGCATTAGTGTATTTCTCTCTTCCCCCCTCCCATCTCCCTCAGTTAGGTTCAATTTATAATGTCAAATTTCCTTTGTCATTGCTTGCTTTACCTACTTTTTAAAATTTTAGTCACAATGTGGAGATATTGGGCATGTCTTTTGTAGCTCTGTTGAGAGCATATGTGTAGGACTTGTCATTTAAATAGGGAGGTAAGGATGGTCTCCTTTTATAAAGTGAGACATGAGACAAGACTGAGAGGGCAAGAAATAGCTGAGTGCATATCTGGGGGAGGCTTCAGAGCCTGGAAGGAGGCCATGCACAGTCTCCTGTGAAAAGCAGCAGAAGCTGTGCGGCTGGAACCCAGAAAGAGAGGGAGGGAGAGCTGTGGTCAGAGGCTAGTGAGCAGGGGATGTGCTGGTGGTGGAGGGACAGCACATTATGTGGCGACTTATGAGCCTTTTAAAGGACTTTGACTGTTATCAAAATACATCTCCATAGGAGAAGAGGGACCTCTTAGGATGGCTATAAAATATGAATAGAAAATACACGAAACTTCATGAATAAGAAATCCTGTTTATTAAAGGTGAGACTGATGAAAACAAATGGGAATTTACTTTGAAGGCATTCTGAACAAGTAAGGAAAGGATAAAAAGTAGGCATTTCATAGGAATTCTGCTACAGTCCTTGGTTTGTTCTTTTAGGTTCTGTAGAGATTATTATACTGCAGATTGCTGTACATATTGGAGTGTATAATTCCATTCTGCAATTCAATTTTTAGAAGACATCACAATAAACTAGACCAATTGAAACGGGACAATTGCATGCTTATCATGTTTTGACTTGTAATATAATTTTGCATGTTTATTGTACATATCCATTGAATACATTTAATACATTTGAATACATTTCATTCTGCTGTAGGAGCATCAGTGATTTTCTACCTGTAACATCATCTGTGCTTTGGCACAAAAATAAATGCTCCTAGGGACGCATTGCACATGGAAGACACATGCATATTTGTTTTAGTGTTGAGGAAACAACTTCCTTTTTCTTCCTCCTCATGTTTCTCCACATCATCTTTTCTTTCTAGTTTTATAGGAGAGGAAGGTCTAAATAAAAACTGGAGTGCTTCATAAAATTGAAAGAAAAGCCAGAACACACTATGTTTGTGTGTAGTAAAGCCATTATATAAAGCTCTATAGATTTAAAAAATAATGTTTATGTCCCAAGTTGATGTAGTTTAGTTAATGTTGCATGTTTGGTATTTGTGTTTCCCCCCATTTATTCCTTAATGTAGCTATTAGAATTTTCAGTACATGCAACCTTAGATCTAATGTGAAATGAGATTAAGCTAGAATTGCAAGAATTTCCCCAATACAAAGACTCCATTAACCCATGATTGTTTTCCATTTGTAACTACACCAGCCTCATAAACTTTTTTAAAAAATACTTGTATTGGTGCATTGTAGTCTCACGTCATAATGTAGTTCAGAGTAATAGTGACATACCTGCACACAGCACTTGGTGAGCTTCGTCCTGACTCCCTCCTCACTCCCTTCCCTTCCCCATACATTATATTGAGATTGGCGTTGGTAATTTCACATATATACATAACTTCAGTGGAAGTGTTTTCTTCATTGGTTCTCTTTCCCCTGGCACCAACCACCCCGAGACCCTCTCCATCACTCCAGCCTCTTGAACTTGTGCCAAAAATAGAAATGGGTAAATAATTCTGATTAAATTCGAATAATTTAAAAATTATGCTAGCATAGTAGCATGAGATGATAAGTTACCCTAAAATAATTTGATTTTAATGTCTTCTCGTTGAAAATAATCTGAGGAAGAGGGAATTTTAGAGCCACCAAAGTATTACACTTCATGTTTAAATTCAGTGGTTTCAATTTTCTGATGTTTTAAAGAATACAACTTTGAACAAATTTAGGTATTTGCAAATCTCTTTCATATCAGAGTTATGGAATATATGCCTCTATAATAAACTTCATGACTATTTAATTTCTTTAGAATAAAGGGGAATTGACAGTCATAATTTAATAAAGATATGTAATATTCTGTAAATCATATGTAAAGTCATTGTTAAAGCCCAGGATTCTTTTTCTGGACTTGTGATTTTTTCCTTAAAGGAATGGTAATTTCTGTTAAATGAAGTGCATTCCCACTGAAGACCAGGTATTGTTGTTGTCATTATTGTTCTCCTCCTCCTCCTCCTCCTCCCCTTCCTCCTCCTCCTCCTCCTCCTTTTGGTACTAGGGATTGGATACAGGGTCATTCTACCTTTGAACTACACTTCCAGCCCTTTTTATTTTTTATTTTGAAACAGTCTCACTAAGTTTCTGAGGGTCACTCTAAGTTGCTAAGTCTTGAACCTGCGATACTCCTGTCTCAGCCTCCCAAGTACTGGTATTACAGGTGTGCAACACCACTCCTGTCTCCAGGCATTCAACTTACTAATTCTTTATGCATTAGAATCTGCTATAAGTAAGAAGAGAAAAATTGTAGCCTGTAAATATAGATGATTTCAAGTTGTATGCTACCGGCCTAATCCAGTTACTTTTAATATCTTGTGGCATTTACTCTAAAGTTTCTTATTCATTTATTATGTATTTTTTAAAGAAAACTGGATTTAATCCTTGACTTTGTTTTTTAAATATTGTCACATTTTTCTCATTATTTCTATTCATAATCCTGCTCCAGAAAATTCAAAATATAAATTAACTTAATTTTAAGAACTATGCATTTGAATGCTGGCCCTCAACTTTATACAAGGAATTATCCTCCACAGATCTGCACTCACTGTATTTGGACAGGAACATTGCAAGCTGATAATTTCTCTCACCTTCCAATCCCCTGTAGGAGCAGAATGACACTAAACACTGCTTGGTATCAAATTGTACATCTTTTCTAACAATGTCCTGAAGACACAGAAGCAATAACAGGTTTACATCAGCAGCTGGACCAGATCAGCCGTCTCACATCATTGTGCTTCCTAAGCAAATATCAGGACAAAAAGCCCAGGCTTCTTTTTCTGGACTTGCATTTTTTTTTCTTTAAAGGAATGACAATTTCTGCCTAATGGAGAAAACATAGAGTCTTGAAGAGATTTTACTTGTACAAAACTTTAATTCTTCATCCTGGAGGAAAATCGAATTCATATTGCAGGTGAAACTAAGGATTTGATCTGCCCGGGCTTCCTACTTTTTATATATCACTTCCAAGATGAGGGAAGTCTTCATTTAGTCAAAGTATTCTGCAGAATATTCCTTGAGCTTCTTTGTGCATGCATGCAAATGAACTTGTTTGTCTTTATGGAAATGTTGAAAACTCTTTGTAGTCAATTCTAATGCATGCAGCAAACATTGGCAACTCAAAAGTACACTATTATATATGTGGAATTATTTAAAATAGGTGATGTGTTGTGATTTCATTCTCGATTTGCCACCTAGAAAGCAGTAATAGTGGTAATAATCTTTAACCGGAATGACTAAAAATGTTAAGTCTGTTCTGGCGTATCTCCTTAAAATACCATGTTGCTTTTGACATGTGTGTTCTCTTTATTATAAAATGACAGCTTTGGGCTTCAAAGCCCTTACTACCACGTTTTGTCTTTGCTCACACAAAGTTTTAAAGCTAATTATTTATTAATTTACTTGACATTGTGGAATATGTTTAGATTTGTAAAAATGTTACAAAGTACAGAGTTTCCAAATGCCCTTTACCCATTTTCCCCTAATGTTAACATCCTACCTAATAATGGCACCTTTGTCAAAATAATAAATTAGCATTGATACCATTTACTATTATTTAAAAAACCTCAGACTTCATTCAGATGCCTCACGTTCCCCCCCCACACACACACACACAAAGTCTACTTTTGTGCTTGAGGATCAAATTTCTATTCCAGAAGGTCACAGGGAATTTAGTCAATATTAGTTTGTCAACACTTAGGTTTTATCCATTAACTTTCCCTATACTCTAGTTGGGCTTGCTTGATGATTCCAGAGAGTGTCCTCAAGTTCCTGTTGCTTTGATCAATAGCATGCTAATCTGAACTCTTGAGCTTAGTGACTTCTGTATCTAGTTTGTTGAATTAGTTTTCGTGGTAGGATCCATAGCCATCAATGGCTATAATAATGGTAGTAGAGATCATGATGGCAAAAAGAGTATCAAGAAAGAGATTTGGTTAAGTTGTTTTTGGTACATAGAATCTTCTCATGCATGAAATCTCCACTAACAATATATCTCTATTATTGAAGTGCCATGGAATGACACAGGACGTTTTAAACACTCTCAAAGCGATAAGACCCAGGGTGTCATTACCACACACATTTCAGTCTTTAGAACTGAATGGATCAGATTTTGTCTTCTAACTACTCATGCATGTACCTACATGTTAAGTGCTATAAATTTTCCTTTCAGCATTGCTTTAGTTGTCTCCCACAAATGTTGATATTTTTAGAGTTCCATATGGATTTATCTTTGTTTTTGAGTGTTATCTTTTTCAGTTTATTTTTTTTCTTTTGTGGTACCGGGGATTGAACCCAGGGGCATTCTACCTCAGGGCTACACCCCAGTCCTATTTTTTATTCTTTATTTTGAAACAGGGTCTCACTAAGTTGCAGAGGGCCTCACTAAGTAGCTGAGGCTGGCGGCGAACCTGGATCCTCCAGTCTCAGTCTCCCAAGTACTGGGATTACAAGCGTGTGCCACCACGCCCAGCTTTAAAAATCGATTTATTTTTAATATACTTTTTTGGTGCATTACAATTATATATTATAATGAGGATCAGAGTGACAGAAACATATATTTCTGTATGCCTTTCTAGTAGTTGCTCTAAGTATTATATTATGTGTATGTGTGATATTATATATTCATACTGTATATCTATATCTATTCTATGACATTTATTATCATAGCCTACTGGTATCATCATTTTAGCAATTGAATGAAGCATAGAAAATTTATCTCCCTATGTTTCTTTATCCCGCCCCGTTTACAATTTTCTTAACTATTTCTTCTACCTACATTTAAAATGATATCAGACAGTGTTAGACTTTTTGCTTCAACCATCAACCATAACTTTAAAACCTCAAGAGGAGAAGGAAAACCCATTTTATTTACCCAAAATTTTGCTTACCGTGTTCTTTGGCAATACATTTTCTTGTCTTACTTCATCTGAGTATTTCTTGAATTCCCTTTCAATATTGAAAGATATTTTTATTGAGTATAGGAGGAGAGGTTGACAGAGGATTTTGTTTGTTATTTGCATTTGAAAAAGATTCTGTCACTCCATTCTACCCTCTATGGTTGGTATTCTTTTTCTCTAGCCTTTTTCAAGATTTGTTTTCTTTGTCTCCTTCTTTCCTTCCTTCCTTCCTCCTCCCCTCCTTCCATGTCCTCCCCTCACCTCTTTTTCTCTTTCAAATATAGCACTTCAGCTTTTCACAACTTGGTTATGGCTAAAGGAATGTAGAGAGAATTAACATATACCATTTATTGATTACAGGAAAATATGCCATATTTTAATTTGCTACATTTTTTCAACCTTTTCTTATGTTGCTTTATTTTCCCTGGAATTTCTTATTATTTTTTATTTTGTTTTGGAGGAAGAACTGTTTCCCTTCCTCACCATATCTTTATTATTTTTCGTATTTTATTCATTCTGTGTTTCTTGATATACATTACACTATTCTTACTTTGGTCTGCTGACTTCTTATTCTTGTGTGAACATTCTACTTCACACTTGGAATATGACTTTTCTGTATACCTTTTTTATTTGTATAAATACCCTAGTTTTATTTTTTCTGGAATTCCATACTTGTATAAAAGCTTCTAGATTTTTTAAACAGATGAGTAAGAAAAGAAAAGTTTATACAAATTTCTCATTTTGAACCAAAAGTCCATATTAGCACTATAAAATAGGCATAATTAAAATTAATAGCAAAGACTATGCCAGGAATTTCATTGTAGAGGCAATAAGGAATACATGCTCTATAAATGTATCCTCAGACTTTTATCCCAATTTGTTTGCTGTTGGAAAGATGATAAAGATGATAGTTTTTATAATGTTAATATGGATTTAATGCAGTTCTCCCAAAATTTGAATGGATTTGGCTAATCAATGGAAAGTACCTGCCATATGTTAGGCAAGACAGAATGGTGTCATTTGGGAGAAATGTTAATATTATATCTCTTACTTACATTACTGCTATTATCATGTATCTTTTTTTTTTTTTGATGGTGGTACTGGGGATTGAACCTAGAGTCATTCTACCTCTGAGCTACACCTCCAGCCTTAATTTTTTTTTTAACAGGGTTTCATTAAGTTGCTGAGGGCCTCATTAAGTTGTTGAGGTTGGCCATGAAACTGCGATCCTCCTGTCTCTGCCTCCCAAGTACTGGGATTACATGAATGTGCCACCATGAGCCGGCTACCATGCATCTTAACTCTAATGATCATTGAAGGCTTAGCAGTGAGTGAAGGTGATGGTGCTGGTGAGATAGATCTTCCAAGTACAACTGATAGATTAGTTGCTCAGCTTTTAAGTGTTTAAATGTATAAACAATCTTGAGATCAGTTTTGTATCAAATTAGTTAATGTACTAAATTAAGGGGCTAAGATCACTTCTCTCTGACTTTATCTGGTCGTTTGTTTCTTTATTACTGGAAAAGGCAACTAAATCAGCAAGATTCTTGTAGCCTATTAGAAATGTTTAAGGATAATACATTGCTAAGTTAAATTAAAATGTAGTGCTAATAACTTTACATGTTTTTTATTTAGTCTTTCTAAAATTATAGGCAGCACTCTGATATACATCCAGTAAGATTTGAAGCATTGTGAAATATAAGTTAATGTCTGTATGTTTCAGCTCAGCTCTTAGCAGACTACTTTGCTCAAAATTGGTGTTATATTAAACTTGAAGGAATGCTTGATTTATGGATTGGTGAACCAAAACCTATGTTTGTAGAGTGGAAAACAATCCTGAGGTAATAAAATTGGTCTTTGTTTTATAGAAAGAATATTTAAGTAGGTTTAGGGCAAGCTGCTAGCAGCTTTTTGGTTTGTGTGTCTGAGGAAGACCTAAGTTGAAGACTGTTGTATAGCAAACCTACCATTATTGGTCAAAATTGAAAATTATGGTGGTGAGTCAGTGGTAGAAAGGATGGATGAGATAAAAATGGCTGAAAGCTCCTCTGCTCTTTACTCCCTTCATTCCGGCCCCTCTGGCTTCTCTCAATGCGTTGAACATCCGGGGCCTTCTCCTGCCTCACGGGCTTGGTACATACGGATCCTGCTCCTGGAACGTTCTGCCTCTTCTCTCCACCTTGTCTAAGTGGTGGTCGTCCTTCAAATCTCAATCTGTATATTGCTATACAGAGAAATCCTTCCTAATGCATCTAAGTAGATGTCCATACATTAGACATTTCCGCAGCACTACAAAAATCTGCTCCCAGAATTTTCATATATTAGTTTCTCAATAACTAGTAAATGCACTGTTTTCTTTCTTTGGTAATTATCAAGTGTCAACCTACACGGAAAGGAACTGTTTTGTTAGCCATGGCCATCATCTGAAAATGTGGTGTTGTTTGATATGTGTTGTTTGATATGGACTAAATTTTCATTAACCAACTGACAAATACAGTAATTTAGGATTTGGTATATAGTTTCACATCCCTAATTTTTTTTCTTATCCCTTGTCCATGTTGAGTTTTGTCAGTTGAGGTAAAGAAGAAAGAAAGGTGGAGAAAAAGAGTAGCTGCAGATCATCTGCTGAGTGGGAAAGCAAAGAGAAGTTAAAAGCAAAACATGCTAAAAATAAAAATAAGATTTTCTAGGCCATGAGATTGAGGATCCTATTGTCTTCTCCAAAACATAATAAAACAGGATCTCCATTTTTTCCCTTTCAACACAAGCATTAATATTACCATTTAGAAGATAATTGGAACCATGTCTCCATTGTCTTTACTCCTGTTCACTTTTGGCATTTATATTGGCCATTAACACTTCCTCTAGAGTGCCCATATGAAGGAGTGGAAGCGAAATTTAAGCCAGGCAATTTGCTTCCTGTTGACAGATTTTGTAATATGATTGATGGGGGCAGAAGGTGAAACTATCTGGTAAAATGAATTTTTTGCATTATCTGTGTATTTCATATATCAATGCCAGTATTTCTTAAACTGCAGGTCAAGACTCCAGAGAGAAGGGTTCAATAGAATTTAAAGAGTTTCATATATGGGAACTATTCAGAGGTAGACATTGTGAGTTACATTGAGAATATGGGATTTTTTTTCCCTCAACTCTCCGTACTTCCTTCCTCCTAACGTATTAAAATTTGTTATTCTCCCAGTAAGAGACACAAAATTTTTGTCATATTATTGGTAATACAAATGCTTTCAAAGAAATCATTTGAGAGTGTTAAAAGTATGGGTCTATGCAAAAGAACTTTGCACAGTGCCTTACAAACAATGTCTATAAAGCGATTTGCTTTCCATGTATGCACAGAAATAAGGTGGCCAAGTTATGAGAGAAAATGACAAAAATGGAAAAGGGATGGAAACTACCTATTTTATTAATGATGATCTTAGAGAAGAATAAGTAATTAAAAGCTGGAAGAAAATGGTATTATTACTTCATGTAGATGTTTTGTTCTCTGGAATAATATTAAATCTGAGTCTAACCAGATTTTCCAGGGTTTCTTTAAAAATTTCTTTTTCCCATGGTGATGCTGGAAATCACACCTAGGGCTTCACACCTGCTAGGGCAGTATCACGAGCTATATCCCCAGCGCTATCGGTGTCTCTTTTACATTTTGTATTTGATTTCAGGACCCAAATAAATATGTTGTTGTCTCTCATTATTTCCATTCCCTTTGCATCATCGTATTTGAGGGCTATTTTTTTTTTTTTTTGCAGTACCGGGGATTGAACCCAGGGGCATTCTACCTCCGCACTACACCCCCGGCCCTATTTTTTATCCTTTATTTTGAAACCGGGTCTCACTAAGTTTCGGAGGGCCTCACTAAGTAGCTGAGGCTGGCCTTGAACCTGTGATCCTTCTGTCTCAGCCTCCCAAGTACTGGGATTACAAGTGTGCGCAACCACGCCCGGCTTATTTGAGGACTATTAATACATGCTCTACTAGGAAACCACGAACTGCTTAAAGACAACTTGTCAGCCAAGTAGGATTTTGTTTTTTGTTTGTTTTTTTAAATTCAAGAAAGTGACCTACACCTGCTTCTACTATCCCTTTAGGTCATGTGATGTGCCCAGACATCTTTCTCAAGATTTTAAAAACTTCTAATGAAACGTACTCATGTGCCTACACAGACTGTGCTTCTTCAGCTCACTTTAGAGCCAGGTCTATCTTTAAAAAGGGAAAACCCTTTCTGTATTCATATATCTTTTTTTTTTTTTTTTGCGGTACTGGGGATTGAACCCAGGGGCGTTCTACCTCCGTGCTACACCCCCGGCCCTATTTTTTTTTAATTTTATTTTGAAACCGGGTCTCACGAGGTTGCGGAGGGCCTCACTAAGTAGAGAGAGAAAGAGACAGGGAGGGAGAGAGAGAGAGAGAGAGAGAGAGAGAGAGAGAGAGAGAGCTGAGGCTGGCTGTGAACCCGGATCCTCCGGTCTCCGCCTCCCAAAGTACTGGGATTACAAGCGTGCGCCACCACGCCCGGCCTGTATTCATATATCTTTAAAAAACTATGGGGCAAATAAACATAAAGAAATTTCTTTTTTGACAGGTCTTGTTATGGTTTTATAAGCTAATGTGCTTGGTAAATTATGGGGCATTCTTTAAATTTATTTCATCATGGCTTTCCCTCCTTGCACGAGAGTATCTTTCATAGAAAGTATTCTGTAAAACACACTTTGGAAAAGTGACAGAGATGTATTTCTTCTTGTTTTCTTCTTTGCAGTGCTCTGGATTGAACCCAGGTTTTCACACATGCTGGACAAGTATACTGCCACTGAACTACACACTCCCAGCCCAATTTCTTCTCTTTATACCTACATAAATTGATTTTAAGAGCTATCTAATTTTTTCATTTTTCTTCTATTTTTAGTCTAAACCTAGTCCTAAAAATTGATGCTTTTTATCCTGCCAAATAAATGTGATATTAACATCAATTAGATATAATTTCTAGCTATTGTAATGCTTAATATAGATGGAAGAAATACATATTCTAAATAAATATTTTAATAACTCTTATTAATTTGGAAAATTTATACTTTCCATTATGAAAATATCATAGCTTGCAATAGACAAGATAGTTTTGATGCTATAAATCTGAATGTTGGATATAAGCCTGAGGTTTATAGAATTTTACGTGCTTCAGTGCATGTATTATATGATGAAATATTGACCAGATTTGTTTAGGCAGTTAAAAGTACATTACTAGAAAAAATGGGGGAAACTGGATTTTTGTATTATTGCTTGTTGCTAGGATATAAAGAGCTAAACACCAGTTTATGAAAGTTCATAAGCAATAGTACTTTGGATAAACAAGCACTAGTAATTATATTTTTGGATCTTCTCCTAACTAATTGCCAAATATAGATTACCTACAAAGGAAAGTAGCTATTTGGTGGTTGAAAGTCTAGTCTTATATATGTCACGATAAATTTTTTAACAGGCAGTAAAAATTAGTCTGTGTTAGTAACCTTATGTATAATTGAACATTTTAGTTTGGAACAACCATTGCATTTGGTCTCTAACCAATTGTTAAGCTTTATTTTAACCGGAATGATATTAGTGAATTAAATTAATCTAGTCTTGCTTCTACTTGAAAAATGGCAAGTAAATTGCAGATTTGGGAGAGGAAAATTGCATTCTTCTGAATAATAATGCATTCATACTTTGCAGGAAGTGAACAAATAGCAGAATTATTTTCAGGATTCAGATGCTTTTTTTTTTCTGGAGTACCAGGGATTGAACCCAGGGGCATTCTACCTCTAGGCTACACCCACAGCCCTATTTTTTTTATTCTTTATTTTGAAACAGGGTCTCACTAAGTTGTGGAAGGCCTCACTAAGTAGCTGAGGTTGACCACAAACCCAGATCCTCCAGTCTCAGCCTCCCAAGTACTGGGGTTACAAGCGTGCGCCACCACGCCCGGCTTCAGAAGCTATTTTAAGAAAAATTATTTGGGGGATGTTGTGGAGTTCATCAGGCAAACATGGTGCCCTCCATGGAAATTGTGTGTGTGACAGAAGAGGGAGACGGTCTCTCCCTCTGTCTGTGGGAAAATGGGCAGTGCTCATCCCGCATCCCTGCTCTGTGGTTGGAGTTGCATCTTCCTACTTGTTTGTGCACTTATTTCCCTGATTTTCATTATTCATTATGCCTGGATCAGTGTGGTATTAGTGTCATTGTTACCAAATTCTGCCCTTGGGACAGAATTGATAATAGGTGTTAACAATGTATATATTCAATTATGTTCAGCTTTAATAAATACTGCCAGACAGTTTTCCAAAGTGTTGTTACATGCGGATGAGTGGTGTGAGAAAATTCCAGTCCTGGATTTCTGGGCCACCACTTTGCATGGTCAAACTATTTATTCGGTCTTCTGGATGTGTAGTGGAATCATACTATAGTTTATATCTGCATGCTCCTATGACTTGTGATTTTGACCACTCCTTTCTTTTATTATTGACTGCTGAATATATCATTAGTGAAATTCCTGCTTGAGTCCTTTGTGCATTTTAAAAAAAAATTTGCTGTTTTCTCATTAACAGAGGAATTTTTATACATTATTGGGTATGATTAATTTGTGAGATAAATATGTTAAAATATCTTCTTCCAGTTTGGTGTCTTTTGATGAACAGAAGCTTTACATTTTAATGAAGCCAACCAAGTTGAACAATCTTTTCCTTTATAGCTGGTGCTTTTTGCATTCTGTTTAGGAGAGTGTTGCCTTTTGTTTGGTTATTAAAAAAAATGTTTTCCTGTGCTATCTTCTGACATGGAACAAATGAAAAATATAACCAAAATAAATAAAGAATTGAGGGATTAGTTTATTGGATAGCTTGTCTATGTCAGTAGTTTTCAAAGTTTACTTCACATCAGAGACACCTGGAGAGTTTATAAAACTCTGATGCCCCTGATGTACTGCAAACCAACTAGCTCAGAATCTGTTCGTGATGAATCCAGGCATTAGTCTATTTCAATTGGTGTAGAGAGCATTTGGCAGAGAAAATCATCCAATGAAGGGCAGAATGGAAGCAAATTTGGTGAATAGACATTTCCACTAGAATACAGGTTCCACAGAATGAAGTAAGGGTGAATCACAATGGAATTAAACTTGTGGCTTACAGCAGGGTGTGGTGGTATACATCTGTAATCCCAGTACTTGGGAGGATGAGACAGGAGTATTGCAGGTTCAAGACTAGCTTCTGCAATTTAGTGAGACTCTCAGGAATCTAACAAGACCCTGTTTCAAAACAAAAAATAAAAGAAGGGCTAGGGTGTAACTCAGAGGTAGAATGCCTCTGGGTTTAATTCCAAGTACCCTTTACTCCGTACACACACACACACACACACACACACACACACACACACATACACACACACACACACACACACTGTGGCTTACAGAAATTTGAATTCAGAGTAAAGACTTAGATTTAATTCAGCAGAAAGTCAGGCCAAAAAACATCTTTGAGGAAATTAATGTTTATCAATACATTGGTAGGATTAAAGTGACAGAAGGTTAAGAGAATGTTGGAAATGGGGAAGATAAGAGCAAATTTACAAATTCCTGAGGTTTGACTTCTCTACTTCTGCTGATCACCAGAAATGGTATGGTAAATTTTGTGTGTATGGGATTTTTCTGGCAAGAAGATCTCAACCTAGCAGATTTTTCAAAGGAATCTGAATCTCTCTAATGACTAAAACAACCAGATTAGAGAAGGACATCAGTTAAAAGTGATTACACTTTGCCACTTAAATTATTGAATACACTCCCATTATTTGTGGCAGTCAAAATGGAGAAGAGATGGCTGATGGTAGAGATGTTTTATGGGTGAAAAATATGTTGTAGAAGCTATTTGGATATGTGGGGAGGAGAGAATATTAAAAACATAACTTGAGTTAAAAGATAAGAAAACAGAGACAATAGAAATGTATTTAAGGGGATAAAAGGGTCATCTGAAATGGGCAGGGGAATATATAACCTTGAGTTTGCCAAATCGTTTGATAGGGCTGAAATTCTAAATCATGTGGAAGTGATGAGAAAGAAAAGTCAATAATCAATACAGCTTGTTGATATTTTTTTCATGGGCTTCCAATGGGTATGTGGAGTAGAAGACCAATTTCATCCTCTTCATTTGCCCTTTGCTAATAAAAATATATACCTCTTATTTTCTGCTTGGTGGTTTACACATGAAGTGAATTTTAAAATATGTATTGAAAATAGATAAGATCTTTTAACCACAGATTTTAAAGAAAGAATTATTTTAAATGATAAAATATGTACTTAAAATTTAGATTTAGACACAACTGCCGAAAGGGTTTAGGAATATATTCTGATTGTGAAGGGATAAATTTTAAAAATCCAACATTCTCAAATAGGGATAGATTGAAAGAATTACTTCATAAGCAGTTGACAGGTGAGCTAAGTCTCAGCACTGCTTCACAGGAAAGGCTTTAGGTGAATGAAGCAATACATGATCAACGAGGAAAGAATTGGCAGCTCCTACCTTCCACCATATTGCATATGTATTGAGCCAGAAAAATGAACACTGAGTGTCCTTTGAGTAAATAAAGAAGGAGTGATAGAAATGGTAGCTGTGGCTTTTGGCTGATTGTGCTCAGAAGGAAAAACTGCATATGATTTACACCAATAAAATCAGTTGAAGATGGCTTAAGAGCAGTCTTTGCAGTTATTATTTCAAATAGAGAATGAGTCATCATAAAGTTTATCTGTTTATCATTACCTTGTCTCTTCATAGGCTGATTTCTACAGCTCCAGTAAGCACATCAGCTTTTCATGATAAAATTCGTTTGCTAATATTTGACAATCAGATAACTTCCATAGAGCTAAATATGCTAGGTGGGGGCTCAGTTTTCTTTGTTTTTGCTTTGTTTTTACTATTATACCCTCCTCCCTCTTTTGAGGTTTGTGTTAGCTGAATGTGTCTTCTTAGAACCAGTGTGAAATGGCTCTCTCTGGGGGAAATTTTGTCCTAATGGCCATAATCCTCTCACTCTAAAATAGTTCCTTGACTGAAACATACTTTGAGTGTTACAACAGTGTATTGTCCCTTTGTTTGAAGGTTCTGGAAGAATAGAGTGCCAATAAAGACTGTGATGGATGTCCTTGCTTTTTCAATTCAATTCACCAGGCATTTTTTAGCACTTGCTATGCATTTGAATGCCTAATAAATTTGTTAAACCGGCCCAAACTTGTAATCCCAGTACTTGGGAGGCAGAGATGGAAGGATCACAGGTTCCCGGCAGGCCTCAGCAACTTAGTGAGGTCTGCAACTTAGTAAGACCCTGTTTCCAAATAAAAAATAAAAAATAGGGCTGGGGCTATAGCTCAGAGGTAGAATGCCCCTGGGTTCAATCCCTAGTACCACACACACAAATAAATAAATAAATAAATAAATAAATAAATAAATAAATAAATTTGTTAAGCATTACTGATACCAGTGAAATTGGAACACTCAAATCTTGCCCATTCTGGATGGTTATTTTTATTTATGTATTTATTTTTATTTTTAGCAGAGTTCAGTAACCTAGAAGGAAGTTCAGAGATGAAGGATATTGGAGATTTTGGCAGATGAGTGGGAGGAAAGGGCAAAATATGGCAGGGAAGGATGCTCATGAGAGGATTTGAAATACTGGTTAATGGTATCTGAGCCAGTTTGGTAGTTCATGTATATTAAGTAACCTAAGGTGTTGAATTATAGCTATTAAAATTACCTTTATTATCTTTTTATGGAAAACTTACTTAAAGCTAGTATTAAACTCTACCTAATATAAAAGTAATAAAAATATGTGCTATAGTAAATTAGCTATGGTGCCAAATCTTTCTATAAGAAAATTCTTTTTATTTTGGATTTTATTATAAAATGAATAATAAGAATCTATCATATAAGTGAATCTGCTTTTAGATAACAGGATCAAAACATTCAAATGTAATGTATCATTAATTTATGGTGAATTATAATACCTGCTCTGATCAAATTAAACATTGGTCAAATCTATATTAAGATTTGTTAAACATGACTTAAATTTAGCTGTTGATATCTTTATTTTCTCTTACCTACCTGTGATATGGTCCTTCCCATTTTAATGAAGAAGAGAGAGGAGCAAGTATTAAATAATTGGAGAAACGTTTGGTTTACCATTTATTTCTGGCGTCTGCAAATAATTCAAAATTTGTACCTGAGTCTTAAACTGATTGAAATTTGTGGCAAAGCAAATGTAATAAAACTCAGTTTGCATCTGTGAAAGAAATTGATTCCTACGCAAATGCAGGATGGACAGTGATTACCAAGCTCTTTAACTCTCACCTTGTACTCAAGAGTTGCAGGCAGGGTCAGGATATTCCAGACAAGGGCTCTGCTTGTGCAAAGGTCTGGAGGTCTAAAAGAATGTTTCCCTTGCTGAATATTAAAACTGGTTAAGCATGACAAGAGTGTAAGACAATTAGGGGAAAGCCAGAATGTTGGGTAGGGGTACATTATGACTTATATATTGAGACAAGGGGTTAGAAGTTAAGTGTTCAGCCCTAAAAGGACCACTAAATAGGAGAAAAGGCAGTGGAAAATGTTTAGAAAGGCCCCTATGGTTGCAATGTGGAAGATGAAGCAGAGTGTCTGGAGGAAGGAAATGTGCAAAATGAAACTGTAAATGTATTAGAGAAGTGATGCCAATTATCTTATTACAATAGCCTTAAGAATCTCCTCTCGTCTGCAAACTATTTCTTCATTATCCTTCTAAAACCTTCTCATATATATTCATTCAAATATGTCAAGATATATCTATTTATATATCATGTATACATGATTTATTTAAAATCATATGTATTCATATATGTATCATGTGTTTTATATATATACATATTACTTATATGTGTATATATATACCATATATTCATATATATCATGTATATATATATATAAGATTTATTTAAAACCTTTAAATAATATCCTGACTAGCTCTTAAGACCTCCGATAGTAACTCAGTAGTTTTCCATAAAATTGAATTTTCCATACCCCTCACTTGCTCCACCCTAGAGACTGTTCACCAGATGGGCTTGCAAACCAAGTGGAGGCTGAAGCTTTATCACTGAGCATTTTCAGAACTGGGTATGAATCAAAACTCTACGTTGGTGGTGAGGATACAAAGATGAGCCTAGAGCCTAGATAGAAGAAACTGACCTTCATGAAGGATTAATTAAACAAATATGCAGAAAGAAGTTGAGAAGGGGAACAGAGAAATAGTTCCTGATTTCAGTTGCTATGGTTCCTGAAACTACATTACAATACATATACTATACCCAAGCCTTGGTTATTTAATTCTTCCCCCATTTTTGTAAGATTTTCCAGAACATTCTTTTTCTCTCCTTCCTTTCATCTTTCTTTCCTTCCTTCCTTCTTTCTTTTCTTTCTTTTGTGGTATTAGGGATTGAACCTAGGGCCTCACACATGCTAGGTAAGCACTGTACTACTGAGCCACTTTTTATTTTGAGACAGGTTCTCACTAAGTTGCACAGACTAGCCTTGAACTTTGCAATCCTCCAACTTCCTGAGCAGCTGGCATTACAGGGGTGTGCTGGCTGTTTCTTCTTTCTTGAGTTAGTTTAGGATGGGTGCTATCATATATGCATCCCAACTATTCCATACTTCTAGCCAAGACTGTCTCATTATAAATGAGACACTCATTCAGTTCTCTGTCCTTCTATTTATAATGTTTATGCACCAATTAATATTAATATCCTATCCTTTCCACTTACCAATTCAGTTTCATAAATATTTAATGAACTTATTTTATGTGTAGTGGTATATGTTGTGCACTGTTAATGCAGAAGTAGGTAATATTCAGTGCCTGATTTGAAAGGGCTCACACTGTCTGGGCAGACATGTTAGCAGAAAGGAACAATGTCAGCCGGGCACATGCTTGTAATCCCAGTACTTGGGAAGCTGAGACAGGATCTCAGGTTCAAAGCCAGCCTCAGCAACTTAGTGAGGCTCTTAGCAACTTAGTGAAACTCTGTTTCCAAATAAGAAAATAAAAATAGATCTGGGGGTATGGCTCAGAGGTGAAGGCCCCTGGGTTCCATCCCCAGTACCACACACACACAAAAAAGGAACAATGTCATGTGATTAGAATTGTTTTCAAATAAGAACCAATTGCTGTGGGAGCAAAGGAGAGAGTCCAGTGCTTATGTATCCATACTGTCCGTGGAGTTTTACTCGCATATTGCAGTCCATATTAATTTATCTCATCTGTGAACTCATGTCACATATTATTTTGATGCTTAGTCCTATTCTGTCTTATTTTGTTATTTAATGGTTTCATGGATGTGCATCTCTTTTCCACAACCACATTTTAAGCCCTTGCTTGGAGAAGAATGTGATTTTCCTTTGTACTTTCCTCCGCATCTACCACACTGTGTGTTATACCTACTGAAAGATCTGATCATACCAGAATTATAGATTCAGAGTGAAAAAACATAAAATGACTTCAGAGAGTCATCTTGTCATTTTTGTCTTAACAATAGAAAACAGCTCAAGTGGTTTGAAATAACTTGCTTATAAAGCTTCAAAGTTATTTAGTGAGACATCTGATTGGAGCTTCTCCACCTCTATAGTACTGACGGCGAGGCTGATGATTCTTTGTTGGGGTTGTCCTATATATTGTCCAGAGGTCATCATTGTCCTCTCTCCACTCGATGCCACAGCACCATCTGCTGGGGAGGGGGGTCCTTTCTCTGTTGGTGCCTTCGCTTAAACAGCTTGAATCTGTTCAGACTCTTGTAGAGCCCTTGACCATCTTCTTCAGCCCTCATTATAGCCTTGCAGAAAATTTCCCACAGACTGCATTGATTTTTCATTGCTGCATAAAAATTACCACAAAGTTAGTATCTGAAAACAGTATGCATTTGGTATTTCACAGTTTTCATGGCTAAGAGTTTGGGTGTGGCCTAACTGGGTCCCTCTACTTACAGAAGATTGAAGGTTTGTTGCCAGCCTCAGCAACTTAGTGAGGCCCTCTGCAACTTAGTGAGACCCTGTTTCAAAATAAAAAATAAAATAGGGCCGGGGGTGTAGCTCAGAGGTAGAACACCCCTGGGTTCCATCCCTAGGACCACACACACACACACACACACACACAAGAAATTGGACTGCTTCTCCTCTGGAGGGTGGACTAAAGAGGAAGCCTATTCCAAACTCATTCAGGTTGTGGGCAGGGTTCATTTCCTTGTGGCTGTGTCTGAGGGGCCCAGCTTCTTACTAGACTAGAGGTTGCCCTGAGGTCTTAGCAACCTCTTACAGGTTCCCTGTTAGGCAGCTCATGACAACAATTTTCTTCTTTGAGGCCAGCAGGGTGACATCTCTCCTGCCATTTGGCTAATGCAGTCACGTTTTATAGGATTTAATGCGGTCATGGGAGTGATATCCCACCACTTGGAGCATGTTCTAGAGGCTAACCAAGGCAGCGACACCCCAGTACTTTTGCCCTACTCTATTGTTTTCAGTTGGTTATAAGCAACTCACAGGTTCTGCTTTTACTCAAAGGAGGGGGTTCTACCAGTATGTGTCTCATAGGGAGCAATTTTAGAGTCTATCTTTTTGGTTTTATTTATTTTTTTGTTTGGAATATAGATTGAACCCAGGGATATTCCACCTCTGGGCTATACCCTCAACCTTTTGTATTTATTATTCTTTTTTAAATGTTTGAAATGAAGTCTCACCAAGTTGCTGAGGGCCTCACTAAATTGCTGAGACTAGCCTCAAACCTACAATCCTCCTGTCTCAGCCTCCCAAGTACTGGGATTACAGGTATGCACCACTGTGCACAGCTTAGAGTGTATCTCAAGAGCTTACATTCATGAAGTTTGGATTAAAAATAAGAAGCTAGTAAGTAATGTGGCTAAAAGTGAACAACCTATTATGTTTCCTACAGTAATCTTTTAAAAAGTCCAGTTCTCCAATCATTCTTCTTCTGCTGCTTAGAATATCCCAATAGTTTCCCAACACTTAGAATAAAGACCAAATTAAATTCTACAGACCACACATGAGTTGGTCCCTGTTAATCATCTCCCAAGACCTTTCCCCTTGCCTCTGTGCCTGGCCACATTCCAGATTTGTTTGCAGTATAGGCCTTTGAAGTCACTTTTTTTTTTTTATTTGATACTGGAGATTGAACCCATGGGCATTCTACCTCTGAGCTACAATTCAGCCCTATTTTTTTAATTTTGATAAAGGGTGTCACTAAATTACTGAGGGCTTCGCTAAGTTGCTGAGGCTGGCTGCGAACCTACAATCAGGATTCCTGTCTCAGACACTTGCTACCATGTACTGGTATTACAGGCATATGCCACCACACCCGCCTTCACCTATTCAGAAATCTAATTTTATGTCATTTATTTTGAGTTTGATTCCCTATGTAATTCTTGTTTTTTCTTTTGGTTGACCCAGGGATTGAGCCTGGGGTATTCTACCTCTAAGCCACATCTTCAGCCATTTTAATTTTTAATTTTGAAACAGGGTCTCACTAAATTTCTGAGGGTCTCTCACTAAATTGCTGAGGCTGGACTCAAACCTCAAATCCTCCTGTCTCAATCTTTTTCTTTTTTTTCTTTTTTTTTGCAGTACTAGGGATGGAACCCAAGGGCATTCTACCTCCGAGCTACACTCCCAGCCCTATTTTTTTATTCTTTATTTTGAAACCGGGACTCGCTAAGTTACGGAGAGCCTCATTAAGTAGCTGAGGCAGGCGGAGAACCTGGATCCTCCGGTCTCAGCCTCCCAAGTACTGGGTTTACAAGAGTGCGCCACCACACCCTGCCTCCTGTCTCAATCTTCCAAGTACTGGAATTACAGGCATGAGCCACCATGCCTGGCGATTCTCTATATAATTTGAAGGAACCTAATGATAAGTACTATGACTTGTTATTCTTCAGTAACCTCCACAAAATCTCATGCTCTACATAATTACAGTGCTCAATATGTGTTGGTTGCTTGGCATGACACAGTGACTCTCCGCTGAGATGCAATCACAGATTAACTACTTGAAGTTATTTACTGATCAACAAGATTTGCCTTTATAAGTCATACTGTTCCAACTAGGTATATCGTGGGCAATGAAAATGATTCTATCTTCTAAAAATAAATTAACCTATCATTACTGCAATCTGTCTATCTTCTTAAATAAATATGTGCATATTATTACCATGTTTAAGATTAAGACTGTCAATATCTGGCTTAACACAGTCATCTCAAGGTTTTTAGTGAATTGAGGATTTTAGAGACTTCTAGACATGCTAGAAAGGGACATGCTAGAACCATAAAAAAGATCGTGGTTAGGCAAACATATTTTGGGAACACTTCTAGCTGTCATATGCTGTCAGGTGATGAGTTTGACAAAAAGGCTGGTTTGTGTTTGGAGTACCATTTACACTACTGGCAATGTAGACTAGAGAAAACAGAGACCAGGATGAGTGATGGCTTGCACAGAGTTGGGACTTTTTATTTTTCAGTACTGGGGGTTTATACAGGGGCATTCTACCTCCAAGCTATACTCCCAGCCCTATTTTTTTAACTCTTTATTTTTAAACAGGGTCTCATTAAGTTGCAGAGGGCCTCACTAAGTAGCTGAGGCTGGCCAGGAACCTGTGATCCTCCCCTCTCAGCCTCCCAAGTACTGGGATTACAAGCATGTACCACCACGCCCGGCTTCGTACTTTTTTTTTTTTTAATGTGTAACCTAGTCAACATTGAAAAAAAGAAATATAGTTTAAAATATATTTTTTATAAAGAACTTAGCTTTAATCAGTTCTTCAAGAATAAAATCAAGCATGCTTTCCTATCAGGACACAAGATCGAAACTTGCACTTACAGAGCACACTTAGATATGCGAGGATTCACAGAGACATTCATTGAATACTCTGTAACACCAGAGTTTGAAAAGAAGTATGCCCAAAATTTTATATAATAAAGGTGAGAACTGAAAAATGCTGACAAGGAATCTCTAGTATTTGTTTGCACCAGCAAACTCTAAACTCTTAACTGAAGGAGCAAAGCTAAAGGAAGGTGATTCATCTTTAAGAGTGAAGGCACTGTAACGGCAATTGTCCTATCTGAGACATATAATTGAATTTTCAAGAATCATAGAATCATCTATTTTTAAAGGGGAAACCAAAGAATACTTGCAAATTTATTAGATTCCCTGAGCATCACTTTTGCTTCTCAATGAAGACTCTCAAAACTATTAATCATAGCAAGAGTTCCACAATTACTGATCAAAATCTGTCTTGGGGCAGGTGGACTAAATAGCTCCTGATGATATACAATGGCAAAAATAACTTCATGAGTATAAAAAGAGACAACTTCTTTTCCTATAAAGCACACACTTTTTTTTTCTTTTTGATGCTACCACCTTAAAATATCTTTTCATGAATTATACAAAGCTTACAGCATTACTTTGAGCCAGACAGTACTTGTATGCCCTTCAGTGACAAAGTTTCAAAGAAAGTCTTTCTCCCCCAGGAGGAACAAGGGAGAGGAACGTTGCATTCACTATTCAGTATGGTTTCCAGGGCCAGCATTGTGAGGTATGATAGGCTTGCATTAATAAATAAAACAGAAAGGTTCCTTACACTAGGCTGTTTTTCATCTATTGAATAAACAAGCAGGTTTTTGTTTTTGTGGTTGTTTTTAAAGAATAATTTGTGCTAAGTCTCTGAATGACGAGTTCAATATATAAAACAGTGGGAAATTTGCTTAGAGGAATTGTTTTGGGAGGGCATCTTTTGGCAGGTTGATTTTAAGGCAAGATCTGAAAGATGTGAGGGAGAAATCACCAAGTAGAAACAAGTGAATGTAGCATTGCATAAGTCAAGAGAAGAAAAGAAAGAAGCTGCATATGGTCTCACTCTCTGCAAGTCAGCCACTTAAGAATACGACACGTAGGTCATTAGATTTAGTGACAGAGGGGTTGTAAATTGCTTTGGCAAGAGCAGTTTCAGTTGAGTGGTAGAGAACAGAATTCAAATTGCTCAGAACTGGGGAGTGAATGACGGTGGGGCAGTGGTAGTAAAAGGGAAGCCAATCTCTAAAACAATATATTTGGCAAATTTCATGTTGTTGCACTATCTAAACACTTAACAACAAGAAGTTATAAGTTGTACGTTAATAACATTACAAGTAACTACATTGTAAATTATGAAGAGTAAGTAATACACAGTCATTAAAAATGGCATGAAAGAATATTTAATACAAAAATGCTCAATGAAACAAATTTTGAAGCAGAATATAAAATTGCATATGCAAAACCTTTAAAAATATATATGTGCACACCTATAATCTCAGGACTTGGAAGACTAAGACAGGAGTATTGCTAGACCCTGTTTTGAAACAAAAAAATAGGAAAAAAAGGTCTCAGGGTGTAGCTCAGAGGTAGAATGTCTCTGGATTCAATCCCCAGTACCATACAAAAAGAAAAGAAAGAAAAAAGTGTGTGTGTGTACATGTGTATGTATGTGTGTGTGTGTGTGTGTGTGTGTGTGTGTGAGTGACTATAATACATTTGCCTATGATAAATAAAAGTAGAAAAAAATCAATGTCAGATATTATAATATATGTTATATATGTGTATTATATTTGATATATCATATATATGATAATATATAACTTGAAGAGAAAACACTGAAATATAACAGGTGTTATCTCTGTGATAGTAATATTGGTATTAATTTTTTTATGATGAATATGTATTACTTTGATAATCACAATTAAAAATTAAGCATTGTAATCAAAATATGATAAGATATAATCAGATAGGCTGGGTTCAAATCTATGCTCTGGTATTCACTAACTTTTCAGAGTTACACTTTTACCCTCTGTGAAAGGAGAATCATCATAACTTTGGTGTATGGTTTGTAGGAAGATCAGATTTGTAACATATTAAAACTCCTAGTACTTTAAAAATAATTATACTTTGAATACTTTCCATAGATTTTTAAAATATGTATGTACCTTCAATCAGATATCATAAGAAAAGAATGATGGTTCAATAAATTAGGGAAAGACAGTAAAATTTTTAAGTAAGCTCATAAAATTTTTGGAAAAGCTAGTGGGTACAATATACAACATTAGTGAATCAATATTGCCTTATATTTTTAGGATAAAATATAGTAATTTTATGAGAAAGTCTTTATTATCCATAACATATATCCTTTAAAAATTTTCTGTATTTGTAAGATCTCTAGATAGTATCCTGTCATCAAAGACTATGCACTTGTGTACTCTACAGAAACCAAATGTGATCTACATAGATGTTAAATCTACTCAATACTTTGCTTCTAGAAATTTGAGGGCAGAAGAACTCTAAAGGGTTAACACAGTAAAATGCGAAGGTCCATTATAAGTTGGGCCCACAAAGATGAAAAGTGGAGATTTTCCTGTATGTTTTAAAAAGCAGAGCCAGACTATCCAGTTAGGTTATAAGACTAACTCCTTTTCTTCTTTTTATTAAATTTGTGTAGTTTTTGTAGTAAAATGTATCCCTTCTTAACCCATTAAGTCCCAAGTTTTCAATTCTTCTAAAATAATAATTATTTCAAAGTTACCAGCAGTGATATATTTGTTGCTTAACTTAAGTTTTCATAGATGTTCCACATCTGGGACAATGGGACAAAATGTGCCAAAGGTAACAGCAAAAGGCAATCAAGTTTCCTAAGGCTAATACAAAATTCCAACACAGATGACACTTCTCTCTTGCACCTTCTAGCATAAATACAAGTTCATATGTTTCAGCTTTTTTTTTTTTTTTTTGTGGCACCGGGAATTGAACCCAGGGGCGTTCTACCTCCGCGCTACACCCCCGGCCCTATTTTCTTATACTTTATTTTGAAACCGGGTCTCACGGAAGTTGTGGAGGGCCTCACTAGGTAGAGAGAGAGAGAGAGAGAGAGAGAGAGAGACAGAGACAGAGACAGAGAGAGACAGAGAGAGACGCCTCTCAAGTACTGAGAGAGAGAGAGAGAGAGAGAGAGATGAGGCTGGCTGCGCTCCCAAAGTACTGGGATTACAAGCGTGCGCCACCACGCCCGGCTAATTTCAGTTTTTTTTTAAAGATGTTACATAAAAATGGTAATCTATCTTGAATTTAGTAGATGTCTACTTGTTTATATAAAAAGACCTAAGCCAGGCGTGGTGGCACACACTTGTAATCCCAGTACTTGGGAGGCTGAGACTAGAGGATCCTGGTTTGTGGCCAGCCTCAGCTACTTAGTGAGGCCCTCCGCAACTTAGTGAGACCCTGTTTCAAAAATAAAGAATAAAAAATAGGGCCGGGGGT
>PVJS01008965.1:0-51630 GCA_004027185.1 Glis glis | reverse complement strand
AGGCCCTCCGCAACTTCGTGAGACCCGGTTTCAAAAATAAAGCATAAAAAAAATAGGGCTGGGGGTGTAGCGCGGAGGTAGAACGCCCCTGGGTTCAATCCCCGGTACCGCAAAAAAAATAAATAAATAAATAAATAAAATAAAGTATAAAAAATAGGGCCAGGGATGTAGCACGGAGGTAGAATGCCCCTGGGTTCAATCCCCGGTACTGCCAAAATAAATAAATAAATAAATAATAAAAAGGGTATAATGGAGGTAGAATACCCTGGGTTTAATTCCTGGTACCAAAAAAAAAAAAAAAAAGAGGTCAGGAAGTACACACTGGGGTACTGAGTACACATCTGTGAATAAGTGATTTTAAGTAGTGCAAAGTGGGAGAGAGGACGCTGACAGAGGAATGGGGCGTTTTAGCTCCGTTCCTCTTCCTTTGTAATTTTCTTGATTATGTCCTTTGCAATATACTTATTTTTATCTCACCTTTGGTACTTAAAAAATGGAGATATCTACCCACCTGACCCACGGGCAGATATGAACAAGTCATGTGAATATGTTTGACACGTTGTAGTGCCAAGAGAGGACCTGGGCTTGCAGTTAGATGAACCTTGCCCAAAGTGTGCTCCACCACTAATTGGCTGCACTACCTTCGCCAAGGTGACTGGCTTCCCGAGGCTCAGTTTCATTTCCATCTCACAAGCTTATAGCTAAGTTAAAGAAACCAACCAATGTAAGTACCAAGTGTCATTGCAGAAATAAAGTGTTTATAGAAAGTTCCCAACTTAAGCTTGCGTTCTGTCCCTAATGGGCTCATGGATGGGTTCATTCCCTAGTTCCTTGAAGCCACCATGACGCTGAGCCACTCATACTTAACACAAGGCACAAGCAACCAAACCAAGGGTGAGAAATGATGGGGCCAGGGAGTACTTAGGAAATAAGGGGTCTTCTTGGGAAGGAGATACCCAGCATTGCACCAAAGAGTAACTTCGCAGTACTTTGTTGCAAATAGGGAGCAGGGAGAGGAGAAGCCAATGAGATTCACCTTTGGTCTCACAGATCATCACGTTGCTGAACTCGCTCTCCCCTCCTTCATTGAAGCACTGCATCTTAATGTCGTAGGAAGTCTCTGGCTGCAGGTGGCTGATGGAGTGCCAGTACCTATCCCCTGAGAAAGAGAGTGAGAATCGTGCACGCTGACGTGTGTGCTGTTTGCTGGGCCACGATCTCATAGTCAGACCCCAGGTCGTGTGTCTGGGCTGGTGGCACTGACTGGCACAGGGGGTGATGTGGTGGAGACACACACTAGAGATGTCCTAGGTACCCGCCGTGTTCCCGTGGTCTTGTCATCACACAAGGTTTTCAACTGGATGGCGCCAAGTGTGTCATGACTGAGTCGATGGCGTGGAGCACAGACGCTTTGCGCCATATCAGACCCAGCTTCTAAGCTTTACCAACACCCAGACCCCCTGGAAACCACATCACACAAAAGTGCTTCTCACCTTCCACCATATCCTTCTTGTAGTCACTATCATTGTCACTGTCTGTGGGTCGATAGTAGATATAAAAGCCATGGATTGGGGTGTTGTTGTTGCTTGCTGGGATATACTATAGGAGATGGAGAAGAGACAGGTTGACAGTGGAGCAGAGAATTCACCATCAAAGCAAAACCTCCGGGTGCGGAAGTGATGCCCCAGCCTAGGGTTTGAATTTCATCGGGGGCCCTGGCAAACATTCCTGGTGGTGTCCCTGGGTTCTCTGAAGAAGTCTGTGGAGATCACACATTATTTTGCCTAGAGGTCCCCAAGCTTTTAGGAGACAAGAAATAAAAATGCATTTCTTCAAAGACTTCAGTCCTTTCTGAACCTCCCTGGCCTTTTGAGGGTGAGTGTCTCTGGCTACAAAGGGCCCCTGTGTTGAGATTTCCTGTGGTGTCAGGGGAAAGTCGGAGATGTAACCCTAAAAACGGGAACCAGCTTGGAGGTCCGCCGGGTCAAGGCACCAAGACCAACAGGATACCCCAGTAGCAGCTCCAGCTACTATACATCTCCCCAGTTCCACCAATCGGGTTTCCAGTGCCCTGAGTGTTAGGGGGGCAGTTCGCAGATGAAGGAACACACAGGGAGGTGTCTTGGGGCAGGGGTGGGGCTGCAACGACTCCTTCCTCCCCTCCTGCAGCCAGCCAGCTTCTGCCGACAGGAGCCTCAGCCCCACCTTCCCACTGATGTCCAGAGCACGGCCACTTACCATCCACTTCAGCATGATGGTGGTCTCATTGATGGCGTCCGTGAAGGTGATGTAAGGGCCAGCCACTGGCCTCTCGTACACACGGCCACCGTAGCCTGACACGACATAGGGCCGGGAGGGGGCGCTGGGCTCGCTCTCCCCCAGCATGTTCAGAGCTCGGACTCGGAACTTGTAAGAGGTCCCTGAGAGGGAGAGGGACAGGGAGAGGGGGAGAGAAAGAGAGAGAGAGAGAGACAGAGACAGAGACAGAGAGACACAGAGAGAGGCTCAGTGAACTCAGGAAGCGCCTCTGGATTCCCCCACTGCCCATCAAGGCCCAGCCTGGGGGGATCTTCTGGGCAGCCCTCCCCAAAAGCAAGACCCCAAAGGACACGCAAGAGCTTCCATCCTCATCAGAGAGGAATCGCATGGGAAATGGCTCCCACCCCTCTCATGGAGAGAGGGAGAGAAGGGCTTGGGGGACGGAGGCAGAGCCCCGAACTGCCTCTGCATGAGCGTGCCGACAGGTGGAGGGCCCAGTGGACAGAAGAAGGATCAGACAGGAGAGCGGCCAGGCCCTACCTTTCTCTAGGCCTGTGATCTCCACAGACAGCCGTGAGGGAGGGATGGCGCTGGTGGCCAGGATCCAGTCTCCCACTTTCTTTAGCTTCTTGTACTCCACACGGAAGGACTGGATGGGGAAGCCACCATTCCCGCGGGGAATCCAGGTCACATACACCGAGGTCTCAGAGGCCATGGAGATGGTGGGCCTGTCTGGGGCTTCCGGGGCTGCGAGGACCACGCAGGGCGAGGAAAGAAGGAGAGGAGGGTACTGTGAGATGACACCGTTTCCAGACTGGACCTGGCAGGAGCTGCTCCTCCCACCGCCCTCTACCCACTGCTGCGCGCATCACATCCCGTGCCCGGGTCAAGCCCTGGCGTGAAAACCCCTTCCGCTCTCTTTTTGCAAAGCCAGAGTGTGGAGGGCCAAGGGCCAGTTGCCCCACCCTGCTGCTCTCTGGACCCAGGGGCTCAGGCATTCTGACTCTAGTCTTTTATTTGAAAAGCTCAGATGCCAAGACAATGTCATAAGGACCCTTGGTCCTACAGAACCCAAACCCCATTTCAAAACAGGCCCTAGAGGCAACTCCAGGCGTGGCCTCTCCTCGCCCACCCTCACTGCTGCTGGAGGCTTACGGGAAAGGCGGCCCTGGTCCGGCTGGCTGCTGCTCTGGGGGCCAGCTCCAGGGTCATCTCTCTGGATCTGCTGCTCCTTGCTGGCTATGATCTCGGGTTTGGGCCTCCGTCCTAGGTGGACATGGGAAGGGAAGGAGCATGCGTTAGATCTTCCCACAGAATCCTTTCTGTCTGAGATTCTGCCAATGGCTGTGACAAAGTGAAGCCGACTCCAACACAGGACATTGAAAGTGTGGTCTGGTTCCCAGCTTTGCCTGACTCTTGCCACCCACCCCGATATGAGGGAGGGGCAGAGAGGTGCCAGAGAGGCCAGCTAGTGACTCTCCTGATAAGAGTCCTGGCTCGTCCTGGGCATAGGGACCAGAGGGAGGCGGCAGCTGGAAAGAAGACAGCGTGCCAGGCGAACGGCTGGGCAAGGTGAACAGGATTTCCCACCTGGGCCTGGTGTAACTTGCTTGGGCTCCTAGGAACCCCAAGCCAGGCACAATGTTTGACCTTACCAGTTCGGAAGGTGACCATCGCCGTCTGGCCCTCCCCAGCGCAGTTGTAAGCTGCCATCTCCACTTCATACAAGCTCCCAGGGTCGAGCCTGGTGAGGGTCAGGCGGTGCTGGCTGGCAGGAATGCCAGAGATGGTCCAGTCGTCAGAGGAGTTTGCGACCTGCTGGAGGAGGTGCCTAGGGTAAGGACCAGCATCTCCACCAAGTGCTACAGGTGGGCTGTGGTTTGCAAGCAAAGCAGGACTGAGCCCAAGGGAGAAGGGGAAGGACTGCAGGCTGAGTCAACAGCAGGGGGCGCTGCAGAGCTCAGGCTTCCTGATCTCTAATGATCCCATCAGTACAGCCCAGTGAGGAAGGTCTGGAGGCTTGACTGATACTGCTGGGAACTCCTCCAAAGACCTCCTCCACCTGTAGCCCCAGCCCCCCATGTCTCTGACTCTCTTTCCTTGGCTGTATTTAAACCAAACACAGTCCCCAGTCTATATTCTCCTGAGACAGTGATGAGAATGGTGGCAGAACAGCAGCAGCAATATTTTCTGAGTACTATTTGAGCCATATTTTCACAAATATCTGAGCAATATTTTCACAACTGAGCACTTTATACACTGCCTCAGTTTTCCTCACAACAGCCCAGGAGACCGGCATTAACAGGACTCCCACTTCACAAGTGAGATGAGCCATCAGCTCAAGGCCGCGTGCTGGCGAGCAGGGACACCCAGACCTGACTCCAGAGAGCATGCGCCTAGTGTGGCCTGTCCTAGAAGGAGCAGCCTGGGAGCAGAAAGTCCCGAGTTCAAGTCCTGGTTGTGTAACTCTGAGCAAGCTCTCTGAGCCCTGAGCTTTCCAGTTCTCTCTCAGCCTTAAGCTCCCCATTTCTGAAATGAGGCAGGTAAGATTTCTCAGGTGGTTCTGAAGGTAAATTAGGTGGCTTCTGTAAAGCTCCTAGCACTGGGCTTGGCACATGAGGCTCCCACCAAATGCCCCACCCTTCCTGGCCCTCCCCACACTCTCCACACAGTGAAGTTCCTGGCATTTTAATCCCCTTTCTCTGCTCCTGCCCTCATCCTTGCTTAGAACGTAAAATCTGGGGATGAATTGTGACTATTAGAAGTGAATTTTTAATAGCTAGCTCTAAATCTAAAGAAAAAATAAGTAAACAAAAGCCCCCAGATCCCGACAGGTGGTGGTGCGAGAACACCCCATCTCACCCACCACCTTTCAGAACAAGGACTTAATGGCCAGCTCTGTGCATCTCAGAGAGCCTGCTGGAACCTGAAGCTGGGGTTTGCTGAAAGAAGAGAACAGCTGGTAGGGAAAACTCTTATCCCCAAGCAGAATATTCCAAAGCAGAACAAAACCTACCATTCAAGGGACAGGGGTGGTGTGGGCGCATTAATGTCGGGCTTCCAGGATTTATTCCAAGGGGAGAAGTTTTTACAAACTGAGAATCCCCAGTGGTGCTGGAAACCCAAACACAGTAGCCCAGAGTCTGCAGATGCACCAGGAAATGAAATCTGCTTGGTGCATGTGAAAAAGTGAAAACGAGCTCACTGCTTCCCAATCCCTCACAGAAGGGGGATGAAGAAAACATTACCCGAAGGCCGACTTTGCTCTCAGAATTCTTTCCTGGGTGATGATGTTGAAGCTACGTTAGTTCCACAGGCAGGAACGGCTTTCAGGACATTATTTCTGCCTTGGCAACCTAACAGCTCCAAGCGCCCCACAGGCCGGAGCCTAATAGAAGCCAGAGCCAGCAGGGGCCCTGTCCGACTCTCACTTCCCTGCATCCCTGTCTCCACCCCCCTCCCAGAGCTGGCCTCACACTTCCACCGGGCATAGAAATGAAAATAAAAAATAAAGGGTAATTAGTCACTGTCACACACACCGAGAGGGTGAATGCAGCCTCAGCCTGGCATTTCCGGATCACCACGGCACGGCCGCTGCCAGCCTGGCTCTGGTGTGGGGCAGTTTCGTGGCCACCTATTGGCTTGAAAAATATTATTCTTGCTCTCACGCTGGTTTTTGTCTCTTGGGGACCAGGGGCGTTTAGGCCAGCACTGATCTTTGTCTATGACTCAGATGGAGGTATCCAGTTACAGGGAGGAAATAAGGATGGGGACCAGGCCTGCCCCCGAACATGTGCAAAACAGGCTGTTTCTTGTTAAAAACGCATTCACCCCCTTTGCTGGCCCAGGGTTAGGGAGGGTCTGCCCCACCCATGCCCCCACACAGGAGCCAGCACGGGGCAACAGGGGCCGCTGGGCCTTACAGGGTTTCTGACTCTGTGGACCTGTGGACCTGTCCAGCTCCCAGGTCTTCTGGGAGAATGTGCAAAGAAAAGAAAAAGGCAGAATGCAAAAGTAGCTAGGGGGTCCACACCTTCTGCCCTGCAGAGTTGGTTTTGTTTTCTGGTTTGTTTTTGGAGCAGGACAAATGGATCAATACTTTGTGTTCCATGTTCATATATTTTCCATCAAGAGCATTTTATAAGCAAAAATAATATAAATGCATGATAAAAATCAGCATTTATAATATGCTGTTAGCCAATAAAAATTTTTAAATCCATTTAAGAGCAATAATTTTGTACTAATGGTCTTAGAAAACTGCATAAACTTGGGGTGAACAGAAACATTTTCAAGAATGTTTTCTTACAGGGCCTTTCATGTCCTCTTCTCTGTGCAGTCTTAAAGGAGTATGGCAGCCTGGAGGCACTGTCCTACCCCACAGGACACAGTGTCCAGGAGCACAGGGCTGGCCCCCCATCCTGTCAGGGCCTGAGATTTCCCAGCTGACAGATCCCCAGACATCCCCCTGGACAGACTCCCTTCTGTCAAGGAGAAATAGCTGAGTTCTGAAAAGCAAGATGTGCTCAGAGCTCAAATGTCTGGTTGTCAAACCCGAGCCACGAGAAATTCTGAGAA
The DNA here is from genome assembly GCA_004027185.1 of Glis glis. NCBI lineage: Eukaryota > Metazoa > Chordata > Mammalia > Rodentia > Gliridae > Glis > Glis glis. Next base: position 44,796 of record PVJS01008965.1, on the reverse strand, counting down.
CTGAGGGGCATTTTACAACCCACAGAGAAAACACTTGTTCACAAATGAGTTAGCTCACCATGCCAGAGTTCTCCAGGTATGTACCTAGCAGAGCTTACTTTGGTGAGAAAACAAAAAAAACAAAACAAAATAAAAAAAAAAAAAGCAAGAACAAGGGACAGAGGAAGGAGAGGAAGACAGAGGAGGGTGATGATGACTGGGAATTTGTTAACTGTCCCCTGCAGGACTAGAAGCTGGCATTAGCTTCTGGGAGTATACAGAGCTCAGATTTGAGGGCCCACGCACAGCCCCTTAGGGGCATCTCAGGGCCCCACCTGCCTGTCACAGCTGGCTTCCCAGGAGGGTGGGATGGGCATGATCAGAGGTGGGCAGTACTGGGGCCCAGGCTGGGGCTCTGGGGCAGACGGTGGCACAACCAGGGCCATACCTTGCGGTGTTTCACCACATAGTAGAGGATGGGTGCCCGGCTGCTGCCCTCATGCCGAAGCCGCCACACTAGCTCGTAAGAGTCGGTCTTGGAGGTCCGGGGCGAGCTGAGGATGACAGGAGCTTCAGCCGGCGCCACCTGGCCCTTCTCTCCTGGGCACTGCAGGGAAGCAGGCTGCACCGATGTTGGGGGCCTAAGGAGCCCCGGCCGCCCCCTCAGCATCTGGTCAGGGCTGCCAGGTCTGGAGGGTGGCGCGGGAGGTGTAGCAGTGGCTGGCTTAGCATCCCCCCAGGGTCTCAGGGTCGTGCCTGGGGACCAAGCAGGAGAGAGAAGAGAAGAAAGAGAGGGCATTAGTACCTAGAAAACTGAGAAGGAAGTCAGGGAGAAGACCTGAGCCTGCTTTGCGACACATAGCCAGGCTCTCTGGGAGAGAGGGACAGTGCCCCTGCCCTGCTGGAAAGGAAAGGCAGCCTGGCTCACCTGGCTCAGGCCACTTGCTGCGGCTAGGGGGCGGCAGACAAGCATGTCTGCAACCTGTTGACTTCCGGCATCCTCAGGAGGTGGGCCCAGTGAATTAGTTCAGTTTGCTCCTGAGGCCTGGGAACCTGCACCTTCCTTCTCATGCCTAGACTAGGGATGGGGACACGTTCCTTCACTGTGCAGAGTGTGTGTGTGTGTGTGTGTGTGTGTGTGTGTGTGTGTGTGTGTGTTGCTGAGGATGGACCCCTGGGCCTCACACCTGCTAGGCAAGTGCTGGACCACTGAGCTATATCCCCAGCCCCTCACGCTAGGATCTTAAAACCAACATACAATGTGGGCCTTTTCCTTCTCCACTGAGTTGACCTGGACACTGGAGACATGAAGGAAATGGAATGCCCTCTGAGAAACTGGGAGCCAAGAGCAGCAGCAACTCCTTCTGTAAGCTTCCACGGACTCCACCAGCACTGGTCTCTGTTCCACCTGACCTCTTCCACCATAGGATGTTGGCACTTGCTAATGTTGGCACAGCATTGACTTACGTTTCCTTCTCACACTCTTTCCTTGGTAAGTTTTATCTCCTCCAGAGACAGGTCATGTTGCTCTGCACCCCCCGCGTTACCTAGCTCAGTGCTCACACAGCACCTGCTGTCTCTGAGGTGTCAACTGGAATGGATCAAGCTGAGAAGGATGGACCTGCTTTTCTCTACTCTCAACTTCATTCCATGGAACGCTAGGAGCCCACAGATTCTACAAACTGGGACCCAGGCTCAGGATACATTTTTATTTTATTTTAAATTATGACAGCTAAATGGGCCATTTTTATTAGTGAAAACCTGTATGTCTGACTTATTAATGTAAGTCTGCACTTACAACTAAAAGCCACTCTTATCTATTTTGACACTGGGGTTCTAGGTTAGACTTCATCTGAGAAAAGGGTTGTGTGCGTGCTCTGCGGAGCCTGGGCTGCGCTCACCTGGCCTGGAAGTCCTCAGCTGGACCACGGCGTGGGCACTCCCCACTTCATTCTCCGCCATGCACTGGTAGACGCCTTCATCCTCGGGCCCCACGCTGACCACGCGCAGGGCTCTGCGGGACAGCCGGAGGCGCTGGCTGGAGGTGAGGGGCACAGCATTTCTCAGCCACAGCACGGAGGGAGGGGGGTTCCCGCGCACCTCACAGGTGAGCTTGGCACTCTGGCCCCATGGGATGACCAGCTGGGACAGCTCCACAGTGACCTCGGGGGGTTCTGCAGGAAAACAAGGGCCGGGGTGGTTACGGGCAGGCTGGGAGAGGAAGCGGCGAGAGGGGCTCCCTCTTCCCTCTGGCTGTTGGGTTCTCCCAACGGGCAGAGGTAGAGGGAAGAAGCGCCCATGTCTCCACCATCAGCCTCATGGCAGGAAAGGGACTACAGAGGGCATCAGGACCGCAGGCCCTCGTGGCACTGAGGACTTCCGACTTCATAGCCCACCGCCATCACTCAGCTGTAGTCTTCTGCAGGACATAACCCTCTCTAAGCTCAGGTTACACGCTTCTAGAAAGGCCATACAGACCCCGGAGAAGGCTTGAAGAGAAGGCGGAGGGGACACTCACCAAACACCTGGACGTTGTAGAGGATGACGGCCGCGCCCGGCTGCCCCACGCCATTGCTGGCCATGCAGCGGTAGGTGCCCGAGTCCTCCTCGCTGGCAGTGTCGATGAGCAGGTTGCCCAGCAGGAAGCGAGTCTTGTTGTAACCGGCCACACTGGACCCGTCCTTGGCCCAGGTGACTCGAGGGGGCGGGATCCCGCTGGCCACACACTCCAGGATGAGACTCTGGCCTTTAGTGACAATGACGGTCTGAGCCTCCAGGGGGTAGATGATGCGGGCAGCTTCTGCAGTGGAGCCTGGAGAGGCAAGGAGATAAAGGACATAGAGTGTGTGGGACCTGGCATCCTGCAGAGTCTTCTCAAGCCTGTCTTGATGGCCTGGCCCCAGGAGGGCCCCAGGGAGCATGGATCTGGGATCAAACAGTCCTCCAGGAGCTTATACCCTATGTAAAGCAGGGCAAGTTACTTAACTCCCTCTCACAAATGAGAACACAGCTTCGATATGGTTAGCTCTAAGTGTTGGCAAGGAGTAGAATGATTTAAGTGGGGGAGCCAGGCATGGTGGTGCATGCCTGTAATCCCAGTACTTGGGAGGCTGAGACAGGAGGATTGCAGGTTCAAGGCTAGCCTTAGCAACTTAGCAAGACCCTGTTTCAAAATTTAAAAAGGGCTGGGGATGTACCTCGGAGGTAGAACACCCCTAAGTTCAATCCCCAGTACCAAAAAATTTTAAAAAAAGAAAGAAAAAAGAAATGGTGTGGGAGATTTTTCCTGGTTGACCTCAGTCAGTACACCCTGAAACTGAGGAAGAGATGGGAGATAGGATCTGCCAGGCCCCCAACCTCACCCTGCGGGTCTCTGCCCTGAGAGTCTCTCTCAGACCATCCCACTGAGCTGAACAGGGCCCATTGTTTATTTATTTTTATTTTTTAATTTTATTTATTTATTTATTTATTTATTTATTTATTTATTTATTTATTTTCGCGGTACCAGGGATTGAACCCAGGGGCGTTCTATGTCTGAGCTACACCCCGGCCCTATTTTTTATCCTTTATTTTGAAACCGGGTCTCATGAAGTTGCGGAGGGCCTCACTAAGAAACTGAGGCTGGCCGTGAACCTGGATCCTCCGGTCTCAGCCTCCCAAGTACTGGGATTACAAGCATGCGCCACCACGCCCGGCTCAGGGCCCATTGTTTAACACATTTTTCATAAGCAAGGTCCCCCGATGCAAACCAGTGACTTCACTGGGTGCCGAGCTGAGATGCAGAGATCTTTTTCAATGCTGGGGGAGAAACGGCACAGAGCTTACTTAAAGCCATGCCGCTCCCAATGTGCTGCCTTCGCTGGGGACCTTCAAAGAGCTGTGGGCTTTGAGTGGTTCTGCACTATGTACCAACCAGGAGCTTTATAAACCCTGAAGCTTACCTAGTTTACAAACCCTGAAGCTTATATAGTATTCTCTAAGAAAAAGAACACAATATTATAAATAAAAAAAATAAGGTGGGAGAGGGGCCACTAAAGTTTAGCTTCAGTAACTTCAGAGAAAATCCCTCTCTTAAGAGCTAGTTCTATACACGATGTCACCCCACTGAGTATTCGGGGACTCTAGAAAAGTGCTCTGAGAGGTAGCTATTGTTTTCACATTAATGGAGGAACGTGTGGACCTCTGTGAACTTTCAGCCGAGGGAGGCACTGGGCACATGCAGGGGCCCAGGGCAGAGGGTGGACCTGGAGGGCGCCATGTGGCATCGCTTGAATGCAAAAAACTGTGTCGGCTACAGGGCTCAGCCATCCTGCCCAGCACACACATCCCAACTGAACCCACTCGCAGAGTAACAGCAAAAAACCCTGCCAACAGGGAAGAGGACAGGATGTTCCCCACAGCGTTCTGATGTGACCAGCAAGCGCTACACCCGTCTGAGCTGGATCTAAGGGCCCTGGGTGGGGAGAGGCTGGCACTGGGACTGACCAGAGAAAGAAGCCTGCTGGGAGCTGGATGCCCCGCTGGCCCGAGCCTCTAGGTCACTCCTCTGTCCCTGAGCACACAGGACTAGAGCTTAGACAGTGGTACCCCAGGTTCCCACCTCCCTCTCCAGCTCTGCTGGCCCCTCCGCCAATGATACCCCACCCCAGTGGGGCATCCAGCCCTTACGGCGCACACGCAGCCTGTCGCTGGAGCCGGAGGTTTTCATTTCCTGGGTCACGGGGTTGTAGGCGGCACACTTGTACATGCCTTCGTCCTCCTGGCTGGCGTTGACAATCTGGAGGTTTCCTGATGGCATGATCAGGTAGTTGTCTGCAGAAAGGGCAGGGGCAGGGGAAGATGGGATGAGTTTGGACTCAGAATAGTGCAGTTGGCAGCAACCAGAGTCAGGGGTACGCAGGAACAAGGCCAGGCCTGAAGTGCTGTCTCCCCCAAAAACCTTGCACCAAGTGAGCCAGACATGCCGGGGGAGAAGCTTACCTACCACCTAATGAACCACCTGCCTGAATTGGTGCTCTTCTGTGGGAAAGCATTTTATACTCTCAAGGGAGCTGGGAGAGGGCGCAGAGGATGCAGAGGTTGGGGTGAGCCAGTCCTGGGCCCAGCCTCTGGACCTGCCCCATATTAACGGTATGCTCTTGAGCAACTTAATTACCCTCTCGGATCCTGTTTGCTTACATGTAAAAAGGCATAATGCATGCTGCCTTAGAGCCAAGAGTAAGGATTGAGTAGAGCCTTAGAGTAAGGACTGAGGGGCCCGTGCCATGCACATGGGAGAGAGATCATCCTCCCTGCAAGCCACCAAGAAGGAGGAACTTGACCTTGGAGCTTTCCATCAGCCTCTGTCACAGTCAGCGCTCTGAGCCACCTCACTGTTGCGTTTCTGCTACTGGAGAGGAATATGCTAGCTCCCAGCCACTGCCCTCTTGTAAGTGCCCAGGAAACCCTTTCCTGCACATCGCCAGTGTGTTAGGTGCTGTCGCCATCTGGTCCCGGGGTGCTTATGGGGTGGCCCCGGGCAGGTGTTCAGGTTCTTTAGGCAGGAGGCAGATTCACAGCTTCTGGACAGCCCAGCAACTGGACGGCACTCAGCTTTCTGGCTGAGTGCTCTGCGCTCTGTCCTGGTGGCATCTCTGGGGAGTCATGGTGTCACCGAGCCCAGTGCCTGCCTGCTGCTAGGCCACCCAGGTGTGAACTGCTTAGGCCAGTGCCAGATGGAGCGGAACCTCCCTCTGGGCTGCTGCCACACCTCTGCCCAGGACACAGGGATTAGCGCTCTTCTCCCGTCTCCAGTTACTTCTGAGTGGTAGGATCAGATGGCTTTCTGTATTTGCTAAGTTTTCTATAACAAGCATGCATTCCTTTCATAACCAGAAAATCTGCAGAGCACTTGAAACGGTGCACATTTTGAGCTGCACAGTCAGGTCAAGTTGGGCTGACTTGGCCTGAGGGCAGGGTCAATTGTGGGAAGAGACTGACTTTGTCTTGAGGGACATACTGCTCCCCTCCGGCACTCTGTGGACCACAGCATGGCCACTTCTGGACCAGCCATCATGTCCACTGTGGCTTGAAGCATGATAGCTAACACTGGGCAAGTGGGAAGAGGGGGAAAAGGTTAGTTCCACTAAGAGCATTGCTCTGTTGGGAGGCTGAGACAGGAGGATTGCAGGTTCAAGGCCTGCCTGGGAAACTTAGAAAGATCCTATTTCAAAATAAAAAATAATAAAATAGGGCTGGGGGTGAATTTCAGAGGTAGAATGCCCCTGGGTTTGATCCCCAGTACCAAATAAAATAAAATAAAATAAAATAAAACAAAATAAAATGAAATAAAATAATAAAATAATAAAATAAAATAGAAAGATTGCTCTGCTGTGTGGGGAAAAGCCCCACCTCCCACCAGGGAATCCTGAAGCTCCGCTACAATTGCCAGGCATCCTCTCTGTGTGAGTCTGGTGGCAGGGGCTCCCACAGAGAGCATCTGAACCTCATGCTGAGCGCCCTGATCAAACAGCTGCAGCTCAGCAACACCTCCCAGAACCTCGAAGTATGAAGAAATTATCCATGACAGGAGAGAGGCCCTCCAGAAGGAAGGCCACCCGCCTTAGGATCCTACAGGGCTAAATATCAAGATGGAAGACAGCTGGTCAGCCTGGGGGTGGGCTGCCAGCACCAGTGTGTCATGGGGCCTGGGAGGTGACAGCAGCTGACAGGATTTGGTTGGGCAGGGAGTGGTCCTAGGAGACCAGCTCCCCTCCCGGTCTTTCCTCTAGGCTCCTGCCCACTCGCTCACCTCTGGAGGTCTCCAGCCACTCTTGTTTGACGCTGTAGCGGACCTGGGCTTTGGGGTGGCTCTCAGGAAGGTGGCAGGCAATGACTGCTGTGTTCCCCTCATCCACTTCAATCACATGCTGCACGTCTAGCTTGAAATCCTGGAGATCTATGGAGACAGGGAAGGTGCAGGTTGGACCTCGGAGGAGAATGACAACGGGACATTTCTGGGCGGGCTGGTGTTGTCAGCACCGTAAATAGCTGCAGAATCTCATGCTGGGCGGGGGGGGGGGCGCAGAGCCCTTTGTCAGCATCTTGTCCATAGGGATATATAGGGATGGAGTACATGGGGGGTCAACTTGGTGTATATAGAAGATATAAGCTGGGGAAAGTGTAAAGAATCACATCAGGCTGGGTGTGGTGGCACATGCCTGTAATCACATACTTGGGAGGCTGAGATAGTAGGATCACAGGTTCAAGGCCAGCCTCAGCAATTCAGCAAGACCCTCAGCAACTTAGTGAACCCTGCTTCAAAATAAAAAATAATAATAATGATAAAGGGCTGGACTGGGGATGTAGCTCAGAGTCATGCCCCTGGGTTCAATCCCCAGTAACACGGAATCCCATCAGGAGGTGTCTACAACAGACTAGTCTCTTCTGTGACACTGAGACACGGAGGTGAGTTGGCCCTGTTCATCTACCCTGGACATGGGTCAAGATCAAGGGTACAAATGTCCAAGCAGAGTTGGCAGGAGGCTTAGTTAATGAAGACAGTAGAGCACTAAGAAAGAGAAGGCTGAACCTTGTGTGGTATGCCTGTAATCTCAGTACTTGGGAGGCTGAGACAGGAGGATTGCAGTTTCAAGGACAGCCTCAGCAACTTAGCAAGACTCTCTGCAACCTAGCAAGACCTTGTTTCAAAATAGAAAGGGCTGGGGTGTAGCTCAGAGGTAGAACACCCCTGGGTTCAACCCCCAGTACCATAAGGAAGAGAGAGAGAGAGAGAGAGAGAGAGAGAGAGAGAGGGGCCTGGCTTCCACTTGATCGCCAGCCATGGTTATAACCAGAAGGCCAAGTCCTGCTACCTTCAGAGCTACATTCTTTGTCATGGCTAATCCTTCCTCAGGTCTAGGAGTCTGTGGATGCCCTGAGGGTTCTCCTATGCAAAGAGGGGTCTCCCAGGACAACTGGCAGCACCCCTGTGTGGCTTAATGGCATAGGAATGTGGGGGAGCCCCGGGTCTGACAGGAGGCTGTAGCCTCTGGCTACCTCATGGCCATGTCTTCTGTCTTGGCTCTGAGGGAGGAAGACTGGGATCTGAACTGGGAAAGGATGGAGATCCATCTGGAACAAGGGCAGGATGTTTCCCAAACAATCCAAGAGTCCAAAACACAAATCTCTCTTTGTATGAGCCAAATGACTGATGTTGCTGAACAAAACAGGGGCCATTTGTACAACAAAACCGCATTCCAAATTGGAAATTTGTTTTCGGGATTGTAACTAAATTTATTTGTGAGAGGAAATAAAACTAATGGAATATAAAGGAGGGATGAAAATATTTCACCCACTCTCTTCACCATGGCACTTTGAAAACCCCGGAGGCGCCCTCTCAGAGTGCTGACCACACCACATTTTGCCAGCCCCCTTGACTGATAGCATCAGGGTTTACTGCAATTTCACTGCAAGACACCACCTGCCTGTGTTGTTGTTTCCACCAGAGACAAGGAGAAGCCAAGGGGAATCAGGTTTCTCACAGAAGATAATTACCAAAAACAAACTATTGTCACCACAGGAGAGTCAGTATCAAGGTACTCAGTGAGGTCGGGTTTCCTACTTAGAATGCCCCTGGGTTCAATCCCCAGTACTGAAAAAAAATAGAACTTTCCAGAAGCTCTCAGTTAGGCCAAGACAGAGCAGGAAAACCCAACTATTTCTATGAAAGGATTGTTCATTGTCCCTTTGATTACAGTATTAGACTGTGAAGTTCTTAGGGTTGGGTACGGAACCTTGTTGTTCACATATATGTTTTCTGAGTGTAGCTCAAGTCCTGGCCCAAACGATGCTCAGTAAATGTTGAATTTACTTGATTAATCTTTTTAATCTTTACTTGTTGAATTTACTTGGTTATCTCGAAGGCTGAACCCCACAAGTTAGGTATGAGTCACCCATTTATGTGTCCTATGAATGCAAACTCCATAGTTGAGTTTGTTCTATGTTGTGAGCTCAAGGGCGAGGGCCTAGCACAACAAATGTTCCAGGAACAGTTTATCCAAGGATGTCCAATGGAAACTATTTAGAAAATAGAATATTTCTTGAGAGGTTGCTCCCAGGGCCACAGAAAAGAGGTGAAACAGGGTTGATAAGTGTGGACTAAGAGATACATGCTATTCACTGGGCAAAAACAATGGTGGACGGCCTGATTTGCCTGTCACCGCATGCCACTATGCAAGCTGAATGAGAGCTGCCTGGGGTTCAGGGTGAGCTGTCTCATGGGTTCCTTCCTGTGGGTGGGTATAGGGCCTCCTGGGCTTCTAAATAATTATCTCGTCATTATTTATTTATTTATTTTTGTGATTTTGGGGATTGAACCCAGGGGCATTCTACCTCTGAGCTACAACCCTAGCCCTATTTTTTATTTTGAAACAGGGTCTCACTAGGTTGCAGAGGGCCTCCCTAAGTTGCTGAGGCTGGTCACAAACCTATGTTTCTCCTGCCTCAGCCTCCCAAGTACTGGGATTACAAGTATATCCTACCATACCTGGCCATTATTTAATTTTGTGTGTGTGATCTCTGACCCTAAGTTATAAGTTACTGGTGGGAAGTGTATTGATTTTGCTCTCCACACCCCAACCCCAAGCCCCACTGCACAGGATTCAGGATACAACAAATGCTCTCCAAATCCTTTTGAAATGAAGACAGTTTGGAAGGCTGAGACCCAGGCCGGCTTCATGGGTGTACAAACTGCTCCTGCCCTTGGAAGGGATCAGTGTTTGGCTGAACACTGCCATCACCCTTTTAATATTTGTAATCACGTTTGAACAAGGAACCCTAGGTTTTCATTTTCACTGGGTCCTGCAAATTATGTAGCTCAGTCCTGACTAAGCCTCTCAGCCAAGACAGCTAATGAGCTTTCTCTCAGACAGCAGGAAGATTTGGACTATGGGAAAGGGATTGCCTGAGCTCAATGTATTCTAGCTAGATATTGGTAACTTTGCTTTTTGAAAGCAATCAACTTTAAAAAAAAAACAAAAACAAAGGCCTTAATCCTCCTTCAAGGCCAGTGTGTCCTGTACCTGCCAAGTCAGGAGTCTCCTCACAAAGAGAGCTGTGAGTGACTGTGAGCTCAGGGGCATCTGGAAAATTCCTCAGTCACGGAGAAGCACTCTCTTCCATGGTCTAATAAATCCAAAGCTACTCCACCAAGAGTTGTTGTTTTTTTTCCCCCATCTTTTTCTTTACCTCATTCCAAGGAAATTGGCCTCAAGCAAGAATATACTTAAACCTAGCAGATCATTTTGCAAGATGTGAGCAACTGAAAGGAGTTTGGCACCAGAACGCGATCTCCATTTCAATGGCCCCAGGCTCCTGCCCACTGTAATTGAGGGCTTATCCAGGCACGGAGCACGCACTCCTGCAGGCGCCCACCTCACCCACCCACTGGTAAGAAACACTGGGCCTCCTTAAGCCCCTCTTGGCTCCTGCTGCATCCTCTCAGAACTGCTCCGGTGGAGACAGAAGGCTGTACAGAGGGGGAGGCACAAAGTTGGGCACCGCTCAGCCATTCGCTCTGACAGCCCCTCTGTTCTGATGCCAACATGTGCACAACATGTTGCAGGCAGGACCCAGGACACCCCAGCTAGGCGTCCAGCTCCCCACCAGGACCCACTGGCAGGCGAGCCTCCCTGGCTTCAAAACAAATAAGCAGCAGTTTGGTCCTTGGCCCCATCCCCTCTCTGTGTCTCCTAAGCTTAAGCCTTAGCTGTTGCTTAACTAGACAAACACTCCCAATTTGGCTGCTGGAGAAAAACTTGAGTTTCATGAAAAGGATCAAAGGCGGAGTAATGAAGTGATGTATGTACTAAAAATCAGAGAGCCCCTTTCCTATCGCTTTTGGGCAGGAAGGAAGCCAGAGAGAGGTGGAGACTTTGTGATCAATAACAGCCTAATCAGCCATCAGACGACAGATGTGGAGAGATCCAGTTGGACGCATATGAAGGAAAGCAGCCTGTTCCCAGGCCCCTGGCTCTGCAAAGCCCCTTTCCTGGCTCAGTCACTGGGCTGTAGCAATGCAACACCAGGAATAAGGAGCAGGCCCTTCAATTACAAATGGGGTTAGCAGGCCTCTGCTGCAGAAGGATGGCTCAGGTTTCATGGGAAATGGTTTGACAGGACACCTGTCCTTGCCTGTTGGCTGGTGTGTTTGAGAAATCCATTAGATGAATGTTTTTGCAGCTTTAATCCTCTTACCTCCCTCATACCCCTCTTGTGCATCCTCCCTCCATGCATTCTTCCAGCTACTTCATTAACTTGTCCACATTAATCACATGCCACTGGGCCCACACTTGCTGCTTCTCAGCTCTCCACAGGTCAGAAGCTGTGGTCTTTGGAGCCATTTCTCAGTTTACTGACCTTCTTTACTTGTTACAGAACTTCATGCTCTCTGAGAAAGCCCATAAATATTTTAGGTCCCATACAGAACCCTGCCCAGCTCCTTCCTTCTAAGAGCTCAAATTTCAAATGAAAGATGGATATTCAGATGCATCACGTATGTAGGATGCCAAATGCACTGGGGACAGGGGTTTGTTGGAACACGTATCATATGTCGTGCTCTGTGGTCCCTGTCACATTTAAAGGCTATATCAGACACATACTCTCTTGGCCACAGGGGAATAAAGAAAGCAAATATAAGACTTCCAGAGGCACGTAGGGTGGCTGCTCTCTAGAATAATATGTGAAACTACAAATGCACAAATATTATCTTGAGTCCCTTTGAATTTCTTTCTCCCCAACTTCTAGTCCTCATCTTTCATTTATTAATAAGAAGCTCAGGAGAACCATGATTAAATTGCAATATTTAGTGAATGATCATACACCCTCAATACAAATGATCAAATCTTAATTGTAAGCTTATCTCCTGATTTTCATGGAGCTTACACGTCCTGTCAGTTACACAGGGTGTGTTGGGTCTTGGCTTGGTGCCACCGCGCAATCCATAAACTTAACAACCACTTTAAAGAGGATTCCTCCGTTCAGTCTTCTCCCTGAGTCCTTCCTTGGGCTGCAAATCAAAGCTCTATTTTGTTTATGTAAGAAATCTGGTAAGATGGCACCTTTGGCTGGATACTGTGGGAATGAACAATATCCCATCTTGATGAGCTAGGCTGAATGCTTAAAACAGTTTTGGTCTTCTGGCCAGGCAGACATTGCCTGAATACAGTCCTGTCCTACCCTCCTCCCGTGTTCTTGCAGATCACAGGACAAGCCCGCACTCATCTGCTGAGGCTTGGATGGGGTCCACCAGATTGTGGGCTCATTTGGCCAAGCTGCCGGGATGGCTCAGCAGCCTCGGGCCCATCGGCAAAGTTTCTGGGCCGACTGATAATTCTATTCCCCAACTTTTATGGCCTCCAAGCCGGGACTTGTCCCTGCGGCGGCTTACTGTATCTAGGCTGATGTTACAAAGCTCAGACAGATTCTGCCTCGTGGAGCACCACGCGGTGGCATGCTGACCCTGTGGTCCTTCCCTACATCTCAGCCCCTTTTGAAGAGATGGCCATGTGCAGGGGATGTAAAGCTACGGAGAGCTTTCTCTGGGTCATGGCTCTACTAGAGCATGGAGTCTGAGAAGGTGGAGGGTCCTTAGCATGGTCTCACCATGTGGCCTCTGTGCCCTGAACTGCTTCACTGACTGGTAAAGAATCACACACTGCCTTCAACCCCCAAATCACCTTAGGAACCATGGCCCCATGGCTGGTCCTTGAAATAAAGTGCTCCACCAGTACGAAGCCACAGGAGTCATCTGCTGAGGATAGAGGCCAACTACAGAGGCAGAGCAGAGCCTCAACTGATGTGGCCCATGAGGTCAGAGAACCTGGCGCCTGGGGAATGGACCAGGTCCCTGTGACCTGAACAAGCTTCTCAGAAGCTGTCCATTTGGGGAAGTGACTAAGCCCAGCGACTGGTGGGTAGCCTGGCACACAGACTACGAAAGCCAGACCTAACTGTAGCTCACAATGCCGGGCCAAACTAAAATATTCTCTAGTGGGCATTGGTACAGTGCCACCCCTCCGGGCATCATTGATGACTTCTTGCAGACAGCTAAGTGCTCAAAGTTGTCTGTTGCACCAGGCACTGCAGAAAATATAAAGGAAAAAAGCTACCAACCACAGGAGCTATTTATTCTAATTTAAAAGATGAGACCAGTAAGGATAGCACGAGGATACAGTTGTTCATGACAGCAGTGTCCATCAGCATGGTCCTTGCCTCCTTCAGCAGCGTTTCTGCCTAAGCCAGGCCACTGTGATCTGCAGGGAACTTAGAGAAGCTGGCAGAGTGAGTGCTGCTCCTCATTTTGCAGGTTGGGACAAATAACGTTTGCGCTCTTTGGGATAAATATGTTTGCTCTCTTTGGGATTTTTTTTTCTGCCAGTCCAATTGCACAAATAATTTTGGCTCCAAACAAAGCTCCCTCCTGACAGCCATGGAAACATGACATGAAATTTCTCAAACACACTTTATGTGAAAGCAAGGCATGCTCTCTTTTATTTAAATAGAAACAGTTTTCATGGGGGAGGAGTAAAAAAAAAATTTGCAGATGCCAAACACATTACCATGTATTTTTGACACATGTAAAATTTGACATTAGTTGTCAAATTTTTTCTTTTTCTTTTGGTTGAGGTGGGATCTGTACCCAGATTTGAATGGTGGGAAGAAGCTAAGAATGAAAGAGAGTGGGAGGGATGAGGGCAGAAAATCAGTTGAGACAGGAGGAAGAAATCTGGGGGTGGGCAGGAGAGGAGAGGGAGTATAAGGGGAGGAGTGTGAGAGGAAGGAGAGAGAATAAAAAGAACCTATTTTGCAATGTCATTAAATGATTTGCAACAAACTGGCCTAAGGCTTCAGGAATTTCTTGGCTTGAACCAATTAAAAATATTAAAAAAAAGACATAAGAGAACAAGAAATGCGATTAATCCTCAAAGACAAGTCAAAGATGGGAGCTGTGTCTCCACTGAGTCTGGCAGCCAGATGAACAAGGAAGATGTCTGTAGACCATCTCATTTATCTGACTTCAGGGCGGCTGTGAGGTAGGGCCGCTTCGCAGAGCTGGGGAGTTTCTTTTGGACTAGATGAAGGAATGAAATGCTTTGGAAAAAAATATACTGAAGAAAGAGAGAAGGAAAAAGATTTACTTGCCAGCAACCCACATCACACATATTTCTCTGATCATCCAAATATAAACTATAAACTTAGCAATGGGAAAATTAATGTGAATCCCGGTGGTCCGGACTCATCAGAGCCAGAGCTGGATCCTGACACAGCTTTCCGCAGGGCTGGCGGCCTGCACAGGAAGAGTGAGAGGAGAGAAAATGGAGGCCGAGGAGCTCAGAGGGGGAATGGAGATCCTCAGTGTGGCCCTCATAAACAGAATTCCAGGAGGGAGAGGCAGGGCCACTGTCCTAGGACCAGGGGGGCCCGTGTGGTCCCCACTTTTTCTTCCCACACATCCAGAACTGTGGACTTTGATCAGCAGCAGTGAGTACTGATCCTGTCCACCCATGATCTCTGACACTGTCCTGTGAGTGTCTGGAAGGAGGAACATCTCTTGGGCAAACTCCCTTCAAAGTTCTAGAAGTTTCTCCGAACATTTCAATTTCTTTCTTTCTTTTTTTTTTTTTTGGTGTGGTACTGGGGATTGAACCCAGGGGCAGTCTACCTCTGAGCTACACTTCAGCCCTTTTTTTTTATTTTGAAACAGGGTCTTTCTAGGTGCTGAGAGTCTCACTAAGTTGCCAAGTCTGGTCTTGAACCTGAGATCCTCCTGTCTCAGCCTCCCAAGTACTGGGATTACAGGTGTGCTCCACCACACCCAGCTTCAATTTCTTTTAAATACCCTTTATGCTTCTCTAATATCCATCAAATTTTCTAAAGCCTTCTTGAATTTGTATTTCCAATCCATTCATATTCCAAGTTCCTATTTCATCCTTGCTTATTTACTTCCTAAAATCTTTAAATATATCACAATTTGGTGAAGAAATCTTGAAATCTTTTTTTCATTGTCCGCATGCCCTTTTGTATCTTCTAGACTCTAAACACATATTATCTGGGAGTCATCCTCTTTGTCAACATTCATTAAAGGCCTACAGTGTGCCAGGCCCTCTGTAAAGCATGGTAGACAGAGATGAATAATGACAGTTCCTACCCTCAAGCAGAGACCATGGCAGGAGAGGGATCTAGAGGTAAACCCAGGATGCTAAGGAAACCAGGAAGAGGGGACTCTACTCCACACCTGGGAATGTGAGGGAGTCAATGAAACATTCCTAACTACAGAATATTATGCTAAGCAAAATTAGCCAGTTCCCGAATGCAAAGGGCCATATGTTTTCACTCATATGTGGAAGTTAGAGAGAAACTGGGAAACATAAAGGACTTCAGATAAATCAGGAGAGATGCTAGTAGAAGAGTGGAAGGTGATTTGGGGAGGGAGGTGGAGAGATGAAAGGGGATGATATTTGATGAAGGAAACAGTTTGAATAATCCTGTGTTCATATGTGGAGTTATCAATACCAATTTTAATATTCACATGTGAATATTTAATTCATATGTGAATATTTAATTCACATGTTAATATTCATATGTGAAGTTATCAATACCAATTTTAATATTATATATGGGGCAGGGAGTGGGAGAGGAGTGGGACCGGAGGGAAAAACACCAAGTGCTGTGTGCGTGTATGTTTCTATCACTCTGAACCTCATTATCATGCATAATTACAATGCTCAAAAAAAAAAACCCAGATAAACAACAAACAAACAAACCAAAAACCATTCCTAGAGGAGAGGACACTTGAGAGGATAGCCCAAAGGAGGTGGAAAGGGAATGGAAAACTAGGAGAAATCACAAGGTGAGCGGTGGGGCTGAGATGGGCGAGTCCCACTGCACACACCATGCTAGAGCTTGAGTTTCAGTCTACGGTTTCTGGAGTTACCAAGTGTTCTGAAGTAGAAACGAAGTACATTTACTCCAAATTAAGCACAATTTTCCCTATAGGGGAAGAAAATGTTGGGTTTCCCTCAGCAAGATTTTTCTTTTTTGCTTCTGCTTGCATTTTTTTCTCATCCTTTAATTCAAATGCGAACATTCTGTCCATTTGTACGACAGACCGTTCTATAGTTCACAGGATTATTATCTGATTCCAAAAATGGTTGAAGGTCTAAAAACAAGGTCAAAGTAGAAATTGCTAAACTTTTGCATGCACAAAGAATGGGGGAGCCCAGGGACTCATCTCCACCCTTGATTTTCTCTTCATTTTAAAGGAACCCTGTTACATCATGTTCCATAATGGGGCTCAGTAACTTTAAACCAAAAAATTAATTCTTCCCTCATCTTAGGTGAAAAAGTTGTCTCCAGGTCTGTTTTTGCTCATTGAATCAACATATTATATGGCTCTCCCTAATTCTCCTAGAATAGAAAATGGGCCTTGGATTTTATTTAAGCATGGGTTATGTGTGCAAAGGATGGATCGCATATATGTATGTGTATGTATGTGTTTGTGGTGGGGGTGGGGGGGTCAGATACAAGTCCTTGGTAGAAGATGCACCATAAACTTGAGCTGGCTTTGGATCCCCTGCTACCTGGGCAGACCTCTGCGGCTATCATGCCCTGAGCAGAGCTTATACCTGGCATCTGTCTGGGTGTTTGCACCAGGCCTAATGGGAGGATTAGTGTTGCTGATGCCATTTGAGGATTTCACCATAATACTAGGGAAAATTCTTGTGAGATATGAATTCCTGCCTGTATTCAACAGAAATCAGAAAGGGTTAATATGACTTTGACTTAAAGCTAGAAGGTATTTCTTACTCATTTTCTATTAAGATATTCAAGTTAGCACCCTTTGAATCTAAGCTTTCTTTCAACAATTTTCTTGCCCAACTGGCAAAGAAAAATATACATAACTTAAAACAGCTAAATTTCCAGCTAAGACAGTTCTCATTTTCCATCTCTCGACCTGCCCATAGACTTGTCTCTGTCCCTCTTGGCAAGGGCAGACACACTTGGCTCCAGCTTCCAGCTGCAGGCTCCCTTCCCCTCTGGGGCAGTTCAGGAAGCCACCTGTGTTTTCTTTCCTCCCCCAACTCTTCTTCCCATTGCCCTCCCTTCATCCCAAAGCAAAGGACTGTACAGGATTCCCTGAGACACTCAAGCCAACACACAAATGTTTTTCCAATTTGGAGTGAATGATTTCTTCTTGTTATGTTAGGGGGTCATTGGCAGACTGAGCCAGACTGAGGAGAGAGAGAACAGTGCTGGAGAAAACACTCTTGGGTTTCCTTTCTTAATCAGGACATGTGCATTCCCAAAGGGAAAAGAGATGAGAAACAGCAAGAAAAGGGGGAAGTAGGGAATGAGATGGAGTAGCAAGAGAGAGACAATTTTGTGGTGGCTAGATTAAGAATTTGGCAGAGCTCGCCATGGAAATATGTCACTGAGGAAATGAAACTCACTGTGGAAGTAGTATCTGAGCCACTCCAGAGATGGTTCTGGGCCTAGGTCTGAGTACGCAATGCTGAGAGCTGAATTTAGTTGTTAAAGGTCTGAGAAAGGTAAGTGAGCACTCAAGAAATTAAAGATAAAGTGGTCCCATACACATTCTTCAAGGCTCGTCTCCTGAGCCTTCTTCAGTCCCCTGAAATGGAAATGGATCATTGCTAGCCTCTGAGCTCCCATTAAAGTCTGTTCACATCTCTGATAGGCAACTCATGGGGATGACTTGTTTTATGGCTTTTTGTGTGACCAAAGTCTGCCTCCTCCATTAGACTAAGAGGTCCTCAATGGCTGGGACCAGGTCTAACTGTGCTCTATTGGAAATTCAAACACCAATTCTTAGGACACCAACCTCCAAAGTATTCAAATAGGGAAGTCAGCACTGGAAATGGATGGTTTACAATTATCCAAGAGGGGCTCATGAGCTTGGGTTTTGACAATTTTAATAGAAGTCTTTATGGATAAAGCAATTTTTTAGTGGTAAGGTACTGAGGTAGAAACTAAATTACAGGGGCTAGATTATGAATAGAGCATTTCTTCATCTATGCATATTCATATGTTCATATATTCTGAGAAGAACATTAGAGTGACTGCTGGAAATGAAAGAGAAATTCTTCGGATTGATCGATTAATTGGATTCATGCATGCTTGCTTGTTTCTCCTCTCATCTTCTCCACCCTTCTATTCCACAAAGGATTTGAAGTGGCATATAAGAATATATACTATAAAACATAAGCTAAAACTTAAATTAAAAATAAAGACATATATATATTTAAAAATCAAGACTAGGGGAAAACAAAGATTCAGAAATGGAGGCCTTCACATTATTTGCAATGGTTGTGTCCAGATCAACAAACAACACTAAGACCAGAGGGCTTCATAAAGCTGTTCCTGCAGCCTGAAAGCATCTCTGAGTGGGCCTGGATAGTGGGGTCTCTGAGTCTGAACTTTCAGTGGCACAGCTCCATCCATCCAAGGCTGGAATCTAAAACATCTGGCGGGCTGAATAGAGTCCCAAAAGGTAGAAGAATAACCATTACACTGGCAGTGTAGAAACATCTCAGTCTAAAGGGGCCATTAATGATTCTTGGAGCTGGACTTACGTGGAATCTAATTTCTTCGCAGTACTTCCAAAGAGACATGTTCCTAAACTACCCCTGCAGATGGTGTATTTGAGGTGGATGGTGGGGTGTTAAGATGGTTAATTTTATGCATCAACTTCACTAGACAATGGTGACCAACTGTTTGGTTCAACACTAGATGTTGCTGTCAAGGTATTTTTTAGATGTGATTAACATTTACAATCAGTAGACTTTGAGTAAAACCCTGCCCTCCATAATGGGGGTGGGCCTCATCCAATCAATTTAAGGCATTTAAGAGAGAAGACTGAGGCTTCCCAGAGAAGGACAGCATAGAAAATATACCTGAGTTTCCAGTCTGTGGACTTAAGACTGCAACATCGACTTTTACCTGAGTCTCCAAGCCTACATGAGTCAATTCTTTAATCAGTCTCTCTCTCCATATATATATATATATATATATATATATATATATATATATCTATATCTCCTATTCTAGTTTTCTAGTTCAAGGTCAGAATGTAGATGATGTTCATAAACAATGAGGTATCTAATGGGATCAGAGGGGAGGGGAGCAAGCAGGAAGAGACAGGGCTTGTTTGTAGAATTTGCCATGCTGAGGGCCAGGGTGAGCCCAGTCTGTCAGCCCAAGTCACCCTCTGTCTGAAGGGAGGTGGGCAGCAGAGAGCCCACAGAGGCACAAATGGCCAGCTCTATGGGCCACACTGACAACATGCAGTAAAACCCTGGCTGCTCTTGAAGGCAGCTGGAAGCGGGAATCTGGGTTGGAGAACACATGTATACAGGGAGTGAAGAAATTCTCAGAGAATAGGTTAGTTCTCTTTCTATCAAGCCAGTCCTCTCTCAGCTCCAGCTAGGATCAGAAGCTTTGCAGCAGCCTGGACGCATGTCTTCCTAAGGGCTGGTCCCAGAATGCAGCTGGGCAGCAGCAGGTTGGACGCAGGCCTCAGAGCTTCCTGCAAGGAGACACTCCTCAAAGGCCTGCCAGCCAAATGACCAACAATGAAGCCTGGAATTTCTAGAAAGCTTCAGAATATTACAATCATATATATCCTCTCACTCGGTCACCCCCAAATCCCAGCACCCTTGTGATGTGACTATGATCATGTTCATTCCACAGCAGTGGCAATCAGAGATGAAGTGACTAACACAAAATCACATAACTCTTAAGTGGCGAAGACTTGAACCCAGGATTTAAAGTTTAGTTTTTTTCATTATACCAGCTCAGCTCTTCATTTTATTGATGGGGTAAATTAAATTATGGTAACAAAAGGCCCCTTGTCTCCTTGGCTGACTTTTCCTCAAATTCACAGAGTCATGGAGATGGTTACCTAGGAAGAATCCTTTCTCTACTGTCAGCCTCTTTGCCTGCTGATCTCTGAGGCCAGAGAACGGCTCATTCGGGAGAACATGCCTGGTCTTTGTGCTCAAAGGCCCTATGGAGGGCTACTTAGCATCAACCGAGGACTACACATTAGCCTTAAGACTAAAATTTCCAGAGATAGAATAGGTAACTAGCCAGTTACCATTTATTTTATTTTCAACTACAACTGGATCCTATGGATGCTGGGAGAATTGGAAGAATTGATTTAAAAAATAGAACAAGTAAAGAATTACATAGGTGTTTGGTGTTTTGTTTTAATACTGGGGACTGAACCCAGGGGCATTATACCTCTGATCTATACTCCAGCCCTTTTTAAAAATTTTTAAATTAGAAACAGGGTCTCACTAAGTTGTGGAGGATCTTGCTAAGTTGCTGACACTGCCTTGAAGCTGCAATCCTCCTGTCTCAGTCTCCCAAGTACTGGGATTACATGCATGTGCCACCGCGCCCGGCTATGTAGGAGTTTATTGGAATGGCAGGTCATTAGAGGCCAGGGACAGAGAACAGCCTTCACATTGCACGCCATCTTGATGAACTGCTGGGCCACCTTGCTGTGCAGTTTGAGAACCTCGCAGGCAGAACCGGGGTCCAGGGCTCCCTTGGTGGTGTCTGTTATTGGTTCAGGAGCCATGTGGAGTGGTTTACCACCTGGTATAAAGCTTGTGAAAAGAAAGAGAAAGGAAGAGGAAGGAAGAAGATCAAAGTCAAGAGCACCTCAAAAATAAAAAACAGGACAATGTGATCTGAAGTGAGGCATTAGCAGCAAGAGAAACTGACCAGAAATAAAGTTTAGGTTAAATAGGAAAGAAAAAATTCTCCACAGGGAAGTGAGATGCACATCCCCAGAGAGTGAGGCCTGTCCACGTGGTCGAGGCAGGCTGGGTTAGAAGCGGGGAGAACACACAGGTGAGACTTTGGGGTGCTTCCCCACTTCTGGCTCCATTTTACCTGAAAACCAGAAGCTGCTATCTCCAGGTTGGGGTGAGTCCAAGTGGTCCACCAGGCCCCCAACACTGGAGTATCGGAGGCCTGGGCCAGGAAAGTTCTCCGGAGGCCTCTTTCCTACCCCTGAGTCCTCAGGCAGGTCCTCGGCCCCATCATCTAAAACTTGAGTGATCCCTGAGTTAGGCCAGGACGTGGCATCTTGCCAGGTAGTCCAAACACCAACAGCTTTGTGCAAGGATGAACACGTGCAGGTGTGCCGAAGAAGCCGGAGGAGAAGGCCTTGCGTGCTGAGGGTATGCGGGTGTGCACGTGTGTGCACTGGCAGGCCGCTGCCAGCCTTTCCTCTAAATGCAGACCGTGCCTCAGTAATCCCATCTACCGAGCAGCCTCCTTGTACACCAGCCAACCAGCAAAACACAGCCCCCATTCTGCTCAGGAATGTGCTTTCAGAAACTTCATCTAACTGCCGAGCCCAGGCCAAATCCCCCAGTGGCATTAACCCAAAGACAGCACCCCTTTCCCGCTCCCCCAGCCCACTGCTGTCTCCTCCAGGCTCGGGGGGCTGTGGTTCCACTCCACCAACCCCCTCTTCTGCAGGCCCCAGACCCCAGCCTGCTCACTCTGTTTCCAGCACTTCTTCCTTCTCGTCAGGCCCAAACAGTTCACTTGTGATTCATGTCTAAACGACAAGCCAATCGTTCTTGGCTTTGCAACAAGACGAGATCCACTCCCGCACAGGCCCCTTCTCCTCTCCCTGCATCTTCTTGGGCTGCACCCAAACCCTTCCCTTTGTCCTCCCTGCCAACCACATATCCCTTCAAGCACCAGAGAGGCGGCAGCCAGGAATTTTTCCAAAATAAAGGCTATAAATCGTCTCTCTTCACACAGATACACCTTGAAGCAAAAGGAGAGCTCCAAAATAAATCTTCTCCTTTCCAGCCCTCCCTTCTCCAAATAGTAAAAGGTTCAGCCTGGCTTCTAATTAGGCCAGATGAACAGTTATGGAATTTCTTGAGCCTCCACAGATGTTTGCTACCCATTTGCAGATGAAATCTCCCTCCCAGATACCCTGGAAAGGCACCCGTGTTGCTAAGAGGAACATCTTATTTATATAATGAACAACTGCAAGTGAACTAATTGCTGGACAATAGGAAAAGAGTTCAGTACATTATGTTGGAGCTGCTTGGAGGGTGTTCCAGGGCCCTTGGGAATTACGATCACGCTTTGCTGGGGGCTGGGAGGATGGACAAACTAGGAAGGGGCGTGATGCGATGTGCTGGAGTAATGCTATACAAGTGTACACATATGAAAAATGCCGTGGGTTGTTCACTTAAGATTAGTACACTTGTTGTATACACTGTATGCATTTTATACTCATTAAGAAAGAGAAGTAAGCCAGGCATGGTGGCACACATCTGTAATCCCAGTACTTGGGAGGCTGACACAGGAGGATTGCAGGTTTGAGGCTAGCCTCAGGAATGTAGTGAGACTCAGCAACCTAGTGAGACACTGTTTCCAAACAAAAATTAAAAAGGGCTGGGGCTCAGGTAGAATGCCCCTGTTTAATCCCCAGTACCACACAGACACACACACACATACACACACACAAAAAGTAAACTATTGTATGGCCAATGGCAAATGCTTCTCATACAATGTCAAAGGGGAGAAAAAAAGAGTAGAAATTATAATCCAGGAGCCGGGCGTGGTGGCACACGCTTGTAATTCCAGTACTTGGGAGTCTGAGACTGGAGAATCCGGGTTCGCGGCCAGCCTCAGCTACTTAGTGAGGCCCTCTGCAACTTCGTGAGACCCGGTTTCAAAATAAAGTATAAAAAATAGGGCCGGGGATGTAGCTCAGAGGTAAAATGCCCCCAGATTCAATCCCCGGTACCTCAAAAAAAATAATAATAATCCAGTAGCATCATTACAGCAATGTAAAACTATGGGTATGGATAAAGGAAGGGTACACGCCAAAATGATAATGGTGTCTGTGTGGAGATGCCAGGCTTAAAGATAGTGTTTTTATATACTCTAAAATTTCTATAGTGCAATTATAACTTAAAAACATAAAAGAGGAAGTAGGAAGTATACGGTGATAAGAAGTACAGCTCTAACCTCAGCCCTTCTTTTTTTTTTTTTTGTTGCGGGGGTGGGGGTTGCTTGTGCATGCTAGGTAGGACACTACCACTGAGCTAAACCCCCAGCCCTGCTCAGCCCTTCCTGATGTGATGAGATGAGCCCCTCCCCACCTCTACCCTCTTCACCTAAGCCTCCAGGCACCCTACACATCCACCCACAAGTGCAATGGCCTGGTTGACCAGGGCCTGACTCTGCCCCGAGCACTCGCAGCCTGCCTGCTTCTCAGAGCACCAATGCTCAGCCTCAATGGTGCTGCTCCTGCTGCAGAGGAGAATGGCTCCCACTGTGTGGGGGGCTCTCGGATGCAGCCCAGGGTCAGCCTGGTCCCTCAGGGAGATAGCTGAGGACCTGCTCTGCCTCCTGCTTTAGAAAAGATCAGGGCTGCTTGAGTATTATTTCCCAAGCAAACAGGAGTATAGTCAGCAGCTTCGTTCTACTCTCCCGCAGAGTGGAGTCCCTCCAAGGGCAGGGACCAGAGGGCAGGGAGGCGTTTTCTCCCTCACTTTTCTACTTTGCCATCTCTCACCACTCTGCTCCCATGCCTCACACCCCAGGAACTCTGGCTGACCATGACAGACAAGATTTCAGAAGTTTGCTGCCTTAGCATGACCCTTGACATAGGGCCACCAACTTCCTGAGATCACGTTATCCTCAAAGGTGATGATGGTGGTGGGGATGTGGGAGCTCAAGGCAGGGCTGTCAGGGATAGGAGACACCACTATGTCATGAGGGAACAAGCCCTGGAAATCTCAAAGTTTAAATACAAATGCCATCAAAAACATTTCAACAAGTTTCCCTATTTTCTACACTTCAGGTTCCAGGAAAGGGGCCAAGTTGGGGGCAACTCTTTGTAGTTCTTGGCTATCAACTCAGCATAAGTGTTGGTGGGGATTGCTGCACAGCCTTCAGTAGAACATTTAACTAGTCAAATCTCATGTTTCCATACGTACAATCGGTAGAAAACAAGATAAGTATGTACTGTGCTTGGGACACAGTATACCCAAGTGGTAATCACATATAAAGGCCGTGTGTCTGATGGCCCACTTCCGCCTGGCCCAACACAGGATGGAGGAGGGTCGAACACAGTGGAAACTAGAAACACCGATCCTGGATAAGGATCCTCTTCCAGCTGTGACTATGTCAAGTCTCCTGACCCTCACTGTGCCCTGTTGAATCCTCATAATATATATATACTTAAGTAATTCTGTAAAAACTATGTCTCACTTTCACAAGCATAAAAGAAATAAGAAAGCTGGGTGCTGTGGCACAGGCCTGTAATCCCAGTCCTTGGGAGGCTGAGACAGGGAGATCACAGGTTCGAGGCCAGCCTCAGAAACTTAGTGAGATACTGTTTCAAAATAAAAACTAAAAAGGGCTGGGGGTATAGCTCAGAGGTAGAATGCCCCTGGGTTCAATCCCAGTACCAATAAAAGAAAAAAGAAAAAGAGGGAGGAAGGAAGGGCAGTTATCCATCTGGCAGGGAGTGCATGGAAATGGAATCCACTGGATTCGCCCTGTTGGGAGGGATCTTAGAAGCCATTTGGCTCTTGGCTCCATACATTAGCCTGAGGACCTAAGCTCTTTGTAATGTACTAATCAGAGATAATACTGATTTTATATCATAAACAGGATGTCTATGGACAATGATTTTAAAAAACTCTTACGCTGAAAGCAACAATATAAATAAAAGAAAGGTGAAACTCGAAAAACAAAAACAGAAAGTATAAAGTCTTGGACCAATCTGTCACCTAGTCTCTTCCTTGTTCCTCTTTTCTTTATTCCTTTGTCACACTTTCCTTTTCGTTGTGTAGGATTTATATTCCAGGCGTTTGGAATATGCCAGGATGGGCAGGGTCTGTCGTCAGCCCCTGGTAAATGCTCTGACCAGCTCCACTGGTAGCGCAGGTATGGGGGCTAGGGGGAAGGGAGGGAAGCAGCTGAAACACAGGTGACCAGGTGGAGGGGCAGGGCCCAGTTCTGGGGACCCAGGACAGCTCATCCTTGCAGACCCTTGCTTTGGACATTACCCCTGCTCAGAGCAGAGGTTCCCAGGGGCACAATGGTGCCCCCACACTGGGGATTGCTGGGTGGCTACTGCCCTCTGATTTGAAATTTCAGCAATTAAGACCCCTTTAATGGCATGACTGAGGACAGAGTATGACTGGCAGAGGACTGGCAGAGAGTGGACAGGACACTAAGCAGAGTGGCAAAGGCATAGACTCACTGGCGAGTGTCACCGTAGCTGGAACGCTGGCCACAGCCCCCGCAGGCATCCGGGCCACACACTGGTACCGTCCCACGGTGTGGTTGTTGAGGGCGGTGATGACGAGGGTCCCGCGGGTGAGGAGGACGCCCAGGGCTTCATCAGAGCCATTCAGCTCCCTCCCGTTCAGGCGCCAGGTGACATTCACCCACGGGGGTTCCACCACGCAGCCCAGGATCACAGTTCCTCCAAGCTTCTGGACAGTGGACGTGGGCTGGACGGTGACCCGAGGGACCTCACCTGGAGAAAGAACCAGGATGCAGCAATGAACTGACGCCCCCAAGAAACCAGTGACACCTTTGTAGAAGCACCACACCCCGGCCACCTTCCGGGGTTGGGCACCCAGGAGTTGATTTTGTCAGTAACTGGACTCCCGTGCCCCTCCCCCAACCTGTCCTGTTCCCAGGAAGTAGTTCTGAAGTGGCAGTGTGTGGCAAAGGCCAGGGCTCAGGCTCCGGAGGTGGACAGAGGACCTCCGAGCCGTGTGACTGCAGCCCTTTTCGGTCTCTGTTTCTCACTGTAAAGTGAAGCTAAGGGTGTTGCTCTCACAGGGCTGGCATGAGGCTTACGGATGCATGCCAATGGCCGACCGTAGCCTCATATGACAAATGCACAATAAAAGGCAATTATCATTCCTCCTCTTCCTCTGGTATATCTCTGAAATGAATAAAATACCAAAATGTAACCAATATGACATTGTCATGATCACTTATCTTGTGTTCTGCAGTGTGCCTGAGGGCTGGTGGGACTGAGGTATTCTTGTTTTTTGTTTTTGTTTTCTTTTTGTGTTTTGAACCTAGGGACATTCTACCTTTGTGTTCCACCTCCAGCCTCTTTTGTTTTTTATTCTGAAACAGGGTCTCTAAGTTGCTGAGGCTGGCCTCAAACCTGTGATCTTCCTATTTCAGCCTCCCAGGGACTGGGATTATTGGCGTGCACCACCATGCCTGGCTGGAGGTATCCTTCTCTAAGAGTTAGTGTGAGAGCTTCCTGCTCCACCTGAGGTAGGCGGAGTCCTCCCAGGGAGGTGGGTTGAGCAGGGGAAGGGAGCACTCACTCAGGTCAGCAAGGCAGCCTGCAGCGGCCACAAGGAGCCAGGCGAGTGCTACCTCAGGCCTCTTTTCTCTCCGCAGTGTCATCGTCCCATGCAGCACGGTGTGTCACGCAGGGTCCCAGGCCAATGTCCCATAAGCCACCAGGGTCACTCACAGAGATCCTTCGGTCCCCTGCAACGCTTCTATGAGAGAGCAAGAGAGAGGAGGCCGTGGTGAGAAGGCCACAGGGCCAGCTTTGCCCCTTACCATGCCTGTGCCACGCCTGCTGAGGCCTGGCAGTGCTGCTGAAGGACCAGAGAACCCCCTCGTGCCATTCCTCATCTCAAAGAAGCTCCTTACCAGTGCTCACCTGAGCTAGAAGGAGATGTTAGCATGGTAAGAACTATGGATATGGGGGCCCAGGATATGGAGAGGCTGAGACGTAGGGCCACGTCCTGCACATGGGGCAGTGCGAGTCTAGTGCAGGTGTGGACAGATGAGATGACTCTCACCATTGGCTTGCCAGTGGCCAGATGTCAATAGACAACCACGTGGTATGCCATGTCCCTAGTGCGGACTTTGTGGGACAGAACCATCATACACATACACATGGATGTTTCCTTAATCCTCTGAAAGGGGAGGTTCCTGGTTAACAAAACCTAAAGTCTGTGACTCATGAACGCTTTCCTGCTTTGATTCTCCTTACTCCAGCTCTACGCCTAGATCCCCGGGGGCGCTCTTTTATTCCTGGAATCAACCTTCCCTCCTGGGCTCGTCCGGCTCATCTGTAACCTCTACTGCCCAAGCACAAACACAGACAGTCACACATCAGCCAAGACCCTCCTCAGACAGAGTCTCATTTCAGCGTCACTTGCTGGCTTCTCCTTCTCTCTGCCCCAAGTGTTGGAGTTCTGGAGTTTTCCCTCTCTACAACATCTGAACATCTGTGCGTGCTTGCTCTCTCTCTCTCTCTCTCTCTCTCTCTCTCTCTCTCTCTCTCTGTCTCTTTCTTTTTGGTACTGAGGATTGAATCCAGGGGTATTCTACCTCCAAGCTTCACCCCCAACCCTTTTTTTATTTTGAAACAGGGTCTTGCTAAGTTGTTGAGGGTCTTTCTCAGTTACTGAGGCTGGCCTCCAACCTGTGATCTTCCTGTCTCAGCTTCCAAAGTACTGGGATTACAGGTGTGCACTACCATGTGTGGCTACAAGATCTATGCTCTTGATAACTACCCTGGCTGCATCTCTTCCTGAACAACATTCCCTTAGGGATTTGGACTGCACTGCACCTCCAGCCACTCGGTGATACACCTCAGCTGTCAGCCACCCCTTAGCATCTACCTAGAACATTCTTCTCTTCTACAGTATGCCTCTGGTTCTTAAAAGGTTCATCAAAATCATACAGGCGAGTGTATATTCTAACACACATACATTCTTGTGCCACCGCCAAACCCAAGGTTTTGCTTCTCTGCTTCTTATTGATGTACTTACAGATCATTAGCAAATAAGGAAGGTATATCAATGCCCTTATTAGACAGGGAGGCATCAGAACGAGTTCTCATAACATTTAAGGCAACACTCCAATGATCAGACAGTGGATGAATCCTCTTGAACCATGTGCTTGTGGCAACACTATTAGTATCTTTCTAGGAGAGTGACCTACATTTGAAATGTTAATTCTAGACCAATTGATCTAACCAGAGACTCTTGAAGATTTATAGCCACAACTGAAAAATCAGGGGAAGAAATTAAGCTTCCTAAGAGTTGTGTTGAGCCGGCCAATCTGTGGAGTTCTGTCTGCCTGCACAGTCTGTTGTAAGAGAGGGTCCTGAGCCTCCCAGCCCCCAGCACCGCTGACCTCAAGAGCTGCAGGCTGGGGCTCCTGGCTCTTGCTCTGTGCTTGGAGGTTCTGGGATTTGCCTAGACCTTTCACTTCTCCAAGGCTTTTGACATCCTCTAAACCAGACCTTGGTCCCTGTCACCACATCAATGTTTTCCAAGAAAGAGCTCTTTCCCCTTGATTTTTAATCCCTCCCTTTGCCTTGGGACCTCAACGTTGGACCTGTAAGACTCCTCAACTTCTCTGGGAAAGGACAAGGGGACCTTCTCTAAACAGGGCTTAAAAGAACATTTTAAAAGAAGCTTTTCCAAAGTTCTTTCCTGGCAATTGAAAATAATTTCCTGTTGGTGTAGAGAGAAGGGCTTTTGCTCTTTTTTTCAGACAATCCAGTAAATCAAAGGGTCATATTCCTAGCAAAGTGAAATTCATGAACCACAAAGGATGTGGGCCCGGCCGGGAAGGGCAGTGGTGGCAGGCGAGGCGGGGTGCCCACTGCTGCTCCAGGGACCCCTAAGCTCTCTCACAGGGATCTCTTCTAATCTTCACACCAGCCCTGCATCATCCCCATTTTACGGGTGAGGAAACTGAGTTCCAGAGGTTAGGTGACTTGGCCAGGGTGGCATAACTGTGCGCTTAGACTGAAACCCAGGTTGGGCTGATTCCAAAGCTCTGAGCTTTAGCCTATTACAATAGTAGCTTTGCCCTACTTTTTCTATCAGGGCTCTGTACCCAGTGAGTGTTAAACAGAGTTGGAATAAAGGTGAGGTCGAATAGTGATTTCTAAAGGAAAAGTTCATGCCAAAAAAGTAAGCTTTTGGTGTCCTCTCAATTTTCCAGATATTTGTATTAATTCTCTAATCTACTTTTGCCCAATGAGATGATGCATTAATATAGAACACAGCATGAGTTCCCAGTTATGGGATTTTAAGAAACAAGCTTGTTCATGACATGCCCCAGTTTCCCATGCTCCTTAAGGAGACTGATGTCAACTGTTCTTTTCCTGCCCTAAGGAAAGGAAGAGGGAAGTGGAGGATGGAAGGGGAGGGAAGGGAAGAAGAGGGAAGGAAAGGAGACAGAAAATGTAAGAAGTAATAAAGGGCAAAAAGAGGACAAGCAGACAAAGAGAGACAGAGGGCTGTTTCTCATCTGAGCACAGGTGGCTATAGAGGTGCCTGGGTTGTAAAATCAACAAAGGTTTTACTGAGGAAATTCAGCCCAGACGCCCTCCTGATTAACCAAGCCAGACGACTCCTGTCACTTCTGCACGCTCGGTGATTTATAAGGTTCAGAATGGAAACAGACCCAGTACTTCTGCCTGCCACCATCCTGCTCTTAAAAACAATAAGGAGAAAAATATGCAGTAGGGGCGTGAGACAGGGAGAAAGGAGGCAGGTATCCAAAGATAGAGAAAGAAGTTGGCTTATTAATCTCCACAGTAGACTTGTAAGCAGGTACCATCTTAGTGACCCCAAAGCAGGATACTGGGGTCTCATTCATGTAAAAGAAAAAAAAAAGTGCTGGGTGTGGTGGTACATGCTTGTAATCCCAGTACTTTGGGAGGCAGAGACCAGAGGATAAGGGTTCT
This sequence comes from Glis glis, assembly GCA_004027185.1. Taxonomy (NCBI): domain Eukaryota; kingdom Metazoa; phylum Chordata; class Mammalia; order Rodentia; family Gliridae; genus Glis; species Glis glis. The sequence goes on along the minus strand of PVJS01008965.1, from coordinate 14,999 downwards.
CGGCCAGCCTCAGCTCTCTCTCTCTCTCTCTCTCTCTCTACTTAGTGAGGCCCTCCGCAACTTCATGAGACCCGGTTTCAAAAATAAAGTATAAAAAATAGGGCCGGGGGTGTAGCGCGGAGGTAGAACGCCCCTGGGTTCAATCCCCGGTACCGCAAAAAAAAAAAAAAAAAGTTAGGTGGTGGTGGGGTCACTGAAGATATGATACAGCTGGGAAAATGAGTTACTTCTTGGACCAAGTTACCTAGTGAATTTTGTCTAGAAAGATAACAATTCCAAAGAATTAGGTATTCGGGAATTTCATTTCCATGTTAATTTTTCTAAAGGCAAATAAGGCTTAAACTGGAGCATCTAATTGTGGTGTAACTTTGTCTCATAGTGAAATGAGCAGGTACAATTTCAAAGTTGGGCGAAGGCAACAGGCGTTATTTTTCTTGGCAATACAAAGTATGTCTGGATCCTTCTTATTTTCTTATGCATTTTCTCAGAAAAAGAGGAGAAATGAAGACAAAAAATCAAAAGCAGAGAAAGAAGGGAAAAAATGAGTTCTTGACATGAATTCCTCACTGAGGTCTAGAGACTTGCCATTTTCAAGGCTAATTTGGACTCAGGAAAGAAAAGAAAATACATCTGAGAAGCTTCACCACTGACATGCATGTTCCCCACTGAAATAATCACCTCCAAACAGACATTTCTGGAACTTTCCAAAATCAACAACAACAAAACACACTTCTGAGGTGGAGACCAAGCAGGAGAAATTGTAGCCTTGGAATGTTTATTTTTTTGAGAAAATTACAAACAACTGCGAGTGGATCTTCAGGAGAAGGCCAGCTCCCCTCCTCCCCAGAGGACCAGCTGACTCCACCGACCAAGAGTGAGAGTAGGCCACGCAAGGTCACTGACTCATCCCCTGCACACCCAGGACACGGCAGCTGCCTCAGGAAGGGGAGCCCGAGGACCTAAACCACAAAACACACCCTTGGACTGTCCCAAGACCAGTGACAAAGAGGAGCTGAGGAGGAGAGAGGATGATCCAGCAGACAGCAGAAAGAGCGAGCCTTCCTTCCTTCCTCCCTTCCTCCCTTCCTGCCTTCCTCCCTTCCTCCCTTCCTCCCTACCTCCCTACCTCCCTACCTCCCTTCCTTTTATTTTTTTTTATTTTTTTGTGGTACTGGGGATTGAAGTCAGTGGCATTCTACCTCTGAGCTTCACCCACCAGCCCTTTTTTATTTTGAAAGAGGGTCTCACCAAGGTGCTGAGGGCCTTGCTAAGTTGCTGAGGCCGACCTCAAACCTGCAATCCTCTTGTCTCAGCCTCCCAAGTACTGGGATTACAGGTGAACGCCACTGCACCCAGCTCATAAAGAGACTTTCTTAAAAACACTCTTTAATAATGGCAAGAATGAGATCCGACAAAGTCCTTTGTTCCATTGGTTGAGAGGAAATAGCTACATGAAAAATAAATATTTCTGTCCCGAGGTTCATTTTTTGCATGTTCCCGATTCTGCAGAGTAAGATTCCCTTTTTCCTGTGGTGTGTGAGGACAGAGCAAAGCTCCCCTCCTCCGAGGGGATGGTGAGAGGCTGCGGGCAGGCACTGGCAGCCCCCACCTTAAGAAAGAACTCCTGCATAGAAAAGTGGAATGGGGGGAGATCCTGGAGAAATAAGTGAATTTAATTCTTAAAAGGCTGAATACATGAGTTTAGATAGCCTTGGTCGAGAAGGAATTAAGAAAAAAAAGTTAGCTGGGTTTGGTGGTGCATGCTTGTAATCCCAGTACTTGGGAGGCGGAGACAGGAGGATTGCAGGTTCAAGGCCAGTCTCAGCTACTTAGTGAGGACCTCCGCAACTTAGTGAGACCCGGTTTCAAAATAAATAATAAAAAATAGGGCTGGGGGTGTAGCTCAAAGGTAGAATGCCCCTGGGTTCAATCCCCAGTACTGCAAAAAAAAAAAAAAAAGAAAGAAAAGTTATTACAACATTACATTGTACACCTTTAAAAATATACAGTAAAGCCAGGTATGGTGGTGCACAACTGTAATCCTGGTACTTGGGAGGCAGAGACAGGAGGATCTCAGGTTTAAGGCCAGCCTCAGCAACTTAGCAAGACCCTGTTTCAAAAGCAAAGAAAGAAAGGGTGAAGAAGGAAGGAAGAGCTAGAGGAGGTATAGCTTGGAGATAGAATGCCCCTGGATTTAATCCCTAGTACATATGTGTGTGTGTGTGTGTGTGTGTGTGTGTGTGTGTGTGTATGTATATGCATATATATATATATATATATATATAGTAAAAAAGTTCATTTTTACTTAAAAAGTTGTACTTTACCCACAGACCTAATTAAAAGGAAACATTTTTAAATTGGAGGGACCTCAAGAAAATACAATAATAGCTTAGAATAATACCGAATGTGTTTCTAGGCTGAGCGAGACTGGCAGAAGGTCTCCTAGGTAATTAAGGAGGGAAGTTTCAGTCTACAAAAGTTAGGTCTCCTACTCCTAGTCCAGTGTTCTTTTCACCATCCCAACACTGCCCCCCAGCAAACTGTTTCTGTGAAGTTAATTCTTGACTGCTTAGAATTGGTTTTAGCACACATTTTAGAATTTTTCCGAATTTACTTCCTTATACAAAAAAAATGTTGCCCGGATTATCATCTCTAACAGTGACTTTCTATGTGATCATTTTCATCCTTTTATCATTTACATCCTAATCCAGAACAATCTCCTACAGTTCAAGCATAAACCCTTCAGTAGAATTTCCTGCAATGATGGAATTCCATATTCTGTATTTGTGCTGTCTAAAATGCCACGTAGCCATAGTCACTTGTCGCTATTAAACACTTGGAATGTGGCTAAGGAACTGAATTTTAAGCTTTCTTTAATTCTAAATGGCTATATAGGCTAGACAGCACAAGGCTAGATTCAAACCTGGAACATCAGCCAGGCGCAGTGGCACACACCTGTAATTCCAGGAGGCTGAGATAGGAGGATCACAAATTCAAGGCCAGCCTCAGCAACTCAGGGAGACCCTCAACAACTTAGTGAGGGCTTGTTTCAAAATAAAAGTTTTTTTTTTTTTTAAAAAAAGGGGGCTGTGGGTGTACTCAGAGGTAGAATGCCCCGGGTTCAATCCCCAGTACCAGTCTACCCAGATCACTCTGATGTCAAACAGGGTACAATAACAATGATTTGGTGTTCTTAAATATGAGCCATGCTCTAGCCAGCCCCTAAATGTGGTTTTCCTTTAGTCCTTCTCCAGATGTGTATGAGCCTTCTATTAAAAACCGACATGTATTGTAATTTTAAAGTTACTAGTATTATTGAGAAAAATATACCACATACAAGACAGTATGCCAGGCAGTGCTCAAAGATGAATTCAGTCTTAAGGAGCTTAAAGCCAAATTTAGGGCATAAATTTGCTAGTACTCAGCAAATCTCCATCAGCTCGTCTTCATTTCCCAGCCTCCTCGGCAGTTAGCTTAGGGTCATGTGACCAGTGCTGGCCAATGAAGTGTGAGTATGTCATCTGTCGCTTCTGAGCCAGGGCCATCCATTAAGGACTAGAGAGTGTGTCCATCTTTTCCTTTCCCAATCTGGTGACCACATGTCACATGTTTCAGAAGACACAACCTTAGCATTTTTTTTTTTTTTTTGCAGAACTGAGGATTGAACCCAGGGGTATTCTACCTCTGAGCTACAACCCCAGTCCTATTTTTTATTTTTTATTTTTTATTTTGAAACAGGGTCTCCCTAGGTTGCAGAGGGCCTCACTAAGTAGCTGAGGCCATGAACCCGGATCCTCCTGTCTCAGCCTCCCAAGTACTGGGATTACAAGCATGCGCCACCACGCCCGGCAGCATTTTTTAAAAATTGAACCCAGGGTAGTTCTACCAGTGAGCAACACCCCTAGCCCTTTTAAATTTTTTGTTGTTGTTGTTTTGGTTTTTGAAGCAGGGGCTCGCTAAGTTACCATGCGCTGGCCTCAAACCTGTTGTAATAGCTTAACTGATCACCAGTTCAGCCATAAACGGGATGTGGCAAATGAAAGTATTTGCAGGAAAAGTTTTTTGTATGTAGTGTTTGAAGTTGAGCCTGGTTTTGTTTATTTTATTTTGTTTTGCTTTTTATTTGTTGTTGTTGTTACTAGGGATTGAACCCAGGGGCATTCTACCTGTGAGTGATAACCTCAGCCCTATTTTAATTTTTATTTTATTTATTTATTTATTTTGAAACAGATGGTCTCACTAAGTTGCTGAGGCTGGGCTCGAACCTGTGATCCTCCTGTCTCAGCCTCCCAAGTACTGTATTACAGGCATATTAAATTGGGTCTTTGGGGGTATGTGTGTGTAAGGAGGTAACTGCAAGAAGGTAACACTGACCAGGTGGGAAAGCAGGTCTCCTGTGCAGGAAGTGCAGCAAATAATCAGGCTGTTGCAGAAAGCCACTCTGGAACAGTGGTCTCTGAATATCATCTCGCACTCCTATGAATAAAATACCCCAGGCAACCATCCCTAATACATGCATATGTATTTATTTATAAATTAAATGCATGTACTGCAGAACTAAAATTTAAAGGAGAGTGAGTAAAAGTGAAACCATATTTCAGTGAATCCTTTATCATGATTGTTTTTCATCAGCTAATGCCTTAAGACAGAAAGCCTGTTTAGGATGAGGATCATTGCTAATGGTACAGATGTAATCTCTTTCGAATAGTCTGCTTGAAGGTTAATTATTTTGTTGACTTCTCATCAGATGTGATTCCACTATTAATGTTTTTCACCTCCTAATGGGGCCTGAAAGGGGCCAGCTCTCCTGTTTTCTTTCTGTTTGCATGTGCTTGGATTATCAACATTCTCTCCAATCCAGTTTCTGTGCAGCAATCTCTTTAAGCCACTTGTCCTTTTGTGAGAGTTAATTTAGTTAAAACTAAATAATATAATCTGTAAATCCACTTAACAGAGAAAACAGGGAAACTGGGGAGTGAATGAATGAGCAAGTGTGGTCCCTACTGTCAAGCCCTCCGCACAGTGCAGATGTCTTGGATACTGTTGTGACACATGACAGCCGGATACGGGGACTGCAGCTACACCACCAGGTCCTATATTAAATATTAGCAAAGCCGGGCTCTTTTCCTATTCCTCGTTTTATACTTTTATTTTATTTTGAGCACACTAGGCAAGTGCTCTACCACTGAGCTAAATCCCCAGCCCCTAACCCTTTCTTAGAAATAAACATTAAGGGAATCACTACTATTGTCTTCCAGCGCCCCAATACAATTGTTTACATTTCCCCTTGGGAGCTTGCACCCTACTTCGGAGACTATTGTAGACAAATGAAAAGAGACAGATTGAGATTGAGTAGTGCTGTGGAAGACCAGGAAAAGAGTTTGAAATTAACACCACGGTTGGAGGCGAGCTATGGATGGTTTTTGAGCAAGGGAATATATAACCCAAGAGACATTTGGGGGAGATGAGCAAACCTCTCGGTGAACCCACAATTTGTAACAAGGCTAACAAACGGAGCTCCTCTGGGGGGGGGCATCAAGGCGGACTGAAAGGACAGGAGCCTGGATTGGCTCTGTGGAGGGACCCCCAAAGGAAGAAGCCTCCTCTGCCATCCGAGGGAAGGGGGTCTGGTCTCTTGATTTGTCCCCTAATCCTCTCCACCTCCAGCACTGGGAGGGAAAAGTTACTGAAGACTCTTGTGTCTTTGCGGCACACACCCCTTCCTGAAAATAGCCTCATTTCTTTAAAGAGATTTTAAAAAAAATCTACCCATGGGGGTGGGGTGCTTTATTGCTAAACTGGGAAAAGAGAGAAAAAGAAATTCACTCTTTTTTTCTTCTACACTCCCTTCTCAATTCCCCCACCTCTGTTCCATATAAATTCAATTTGACAACCCTGCTAATTGGATAAACGCAGCTCCTACACCCCTAGAAGGCCGTTCCCTTTTCTTTCTTTTTCTTTTTCTCTCTCTTTTTTTGTTTTTGGAGGGCTCAAAACAGGGTGATTGTGCTGTTCTTTAACACGAATTCCATCTGCTTTATTTCTCTCTCTCCATTCAGAGCTCCTGCTGAATATTTATGAAGCCTTCCCTCCCCGCCTCTCCCCTTTCTACCCCACCTCCACCCTTCTTCCTCCCTCAACCTCCCTCTCCCCTGCCGGCCTCCAGCCTCCTCTCCCACCTCTCAGAGTTGGGACAAAAAACCTTCCAAATGTCCCCCTCCCCTTGCTTTAGATAAACACAGGCCGTGTCAAGTGTGAGGAGAAGGGGGGGCGGGGAGGGGGCTGGCCTGCCAGTCAAGCCCCTGGCCTTCAATGCGCCCTGGGGCCAACCGTAATCTGCTGCGTGCTTGCCATATGGGGGCTGTGTTGCCCCGGGAGACACTAACAGGCAGAACGGAGCTTAATAGAGTCCATATTCATTGTGATGCAGTGAGATGGCTCAGGCCAGCGCTGCCCCTCCGGGCTGGTTTCATTCTTCTGTTTCCCACTTTCTCTCTGCTTTTCCTCCTTTTCCTTTCTTTCTTCCTTTTAAAAGGGCCTGGTCCCCAGAGAGCTCTAATCAGGAGAGGCCTGGGCTGCTGGAAAGGCTGGACTTTGGGGTCAGGAGGAAGGTAAGGTGGTGTTGGGGGGTTAGGGAAGGGAGAAGTGAGAGGTAGGAGCTCCGGGGAGCACGGGGGAGGGGTACAGTCTCCAGCCAGCCAGGGAGCACGTGGTGTTGTGTGTGCAAATGTGCAGGCTGGGGTCTGTGTGTGCCCTGGGCGCTCACCCATCAGGGACAGAAACCTTCACATTTATTCAGCCACCTATGCCTAGGTGTTTCGGTCACTCTCTTCCCCAGTCCCCATTCCAGCCCCCTCTCAATTCCAACCAATTTAAAGTCGCTAAGGCCAGTGACACCTCTCTCCCCAGGGGGTCAGGCTTGTGGCCAATTCTCAGCTCTCTACAGTTGCCCTGAAAGGTCACAGGTGTGGCAGTGGGGTGAAACCCCTTCAGAAAGAATTCCCTGCAGGGGCAAAGGCTCACTAGCCTGCTTCCTTTGGGTGACACGTGTGTGTGCCATGTGTGTGCCATAGCCAAGCTAAGGGCAGAAGGGGCCTCTGCACTGTGGGAGGGGGCTGTCCAGCAGGTTAGTTCTTGTCACAAGGGTATCTGTCACAAGAGACTTCTGGCTCCCGGAGGTCAGAGGCGGTCTCCCTCCAGGGCCTGAAAGGGAAGAAAGAACAAGGAATGTGGGAAGAGAACAGGGCACATATCTCCCAACTTTTCAGAGAAAATAAAAATCATAACCACAATATGGTGGAATTCCCCAAAGACTAAATGTTTTCATAAGTTGCAAAACATAAAGCTACTTGACTTTATGTGACTGTAAAAAAGCACACACACGCGCGCACACACACACACACATAAATTTAAGTCAAGAAGCTGAGCACAGTGGTGCATGCCTGTAATTCCAGTACTTGGGAGGCTGAGACAAGAGGATCATAGATTTGAGGCCAGCCTCAGCAACTTAGCAAGATCCACAGCAATTTAGTAAGACCTTGATTCAAAATAAAAAATACAAAGGACCAGAGGTATAGCTCAGAGGTAGAATGTCCCTGGGTTCAGTCCCCAGTAATCCTCACCCCCCAATTTAAGTCAAGATAGAAAAAGAAGCAAGGAAACAATGCAAGAACTTTCATATATTCTCTTATAGTTGAAACTTTAGTCCTATAGAATCTGACACATGGGAAGAGCTCAATATATGGGTTCTGACATAGGCTTCTAGAGCTTTACTATTGCTAACAAAGACCTTGAAACTAGCTGATAACTATAATCAGGGTAGGGGTAGGTAAAATGGTTTTAGTACAGCAAAAATGCTTCAACTGTGGGTGCAGCAATATCCCTACCACAGTGATATGTTCCCCTCCTCTAGAGGGAGCCTAAGTCAGATGAAACTGCTAAAACCTGACACTGGTGCTTGCTGATGATTGCCTCTTCTTTCCTTTTGCCTTCCAAACTTGATATATTCTACATTTCTTGTTTTTACCCACCACTGAGTTATATCATAAATATTGTGGTTTCCTGGTTCACCCCCAAAGCCCTGGATCCCAACAATGCAGGAATATTTCACTGGATATTTTAAGGGCCAAGTAGAGTTTTCATCCCTGGCTCTAAAACCTAAAGAGCATTTGGCTATCAAAATGCTATCCCGAAGCCAGCCCCAGCTCCTCACTCCTCAGTGTCCGATTCCTGAAGGTTCCCAGCATCTTTGAGAAACCAGAGTGTGTGAAGACACTCAACTGAGCAGGGTCTTGCAGGACTTTGAGAGCACTTACCCTCCCTGAAGGAGAAGCTTTCCCTCCCAACTTATTTTTTTCTATACAGTCCCACTGCAGGCTAGTTTAACCAGCATGGTGTATGCATTAGAGGACACTCCGCAGAGGGGCGGTGGACTGCCTGGAGCTCCGTGGAGAGCCAGGCTGGAGCTGCCAAGCTCTTCCCAGCCTTCCCTCTGATGAGCACATTGTCAGTGATTGTCCGCTCCAGAAACCCCTGAGCATCAAGTATGTTCTGAACCTGGTGACAGGTGCATGCCAGACATGGGGGCCATGAGAAGCATCCCCATGGGCAGAACTGTCCCTTGCAAGTCTGCAGGAATAAAGGGAAGGATGTGACATGTGGGAGCTAGAATGGCCAACTCAAGGAAAACAGGGACAGTTACTCTAGACCAAATCCTTGCCTTCTATGTCACTACTAAGAGGACACCCATTAATGACCTGAGTATACAAACGTATGCTCAAACTCGCCTACCCATCCCTGACTTCCCTAAAGCCATGAAAAGGTTTGCCACCCACTTGGCTGCCCAACACGGACTCATCTTGTCTTCTGCCTCCCCCTGGGACTCTCACTCTGGCATGAGCAGTCTTGCCCAATAGAAATATAATTCCAGCCACATATATAATTTTTAATTTTTCTGATGGTGACATTAAAAATATAGGTGAAAAAAGTTAATATTTTATGTGATATATCTAAACTATTATTGTTTTAATAAATAATCAAGCTATTTAATAATGAAATATTTTACATTTTGCTTTATACTAAGTGTTCTAAATCTATCATGTATTTTATATTTACCGCACTGAATTCAGGGTTGACTACACACATTTCAGGTGCTGAGCGGCCACACGGGCTAGCAGCTACCCTGTTGGACGGCAGAAGCTAGAGCCCTCAATCTGGCTCCTGGCTCTCTCTTCTCCACATCTAATCAGCCTCTGCATTGTCATCTACCTTCTTTCTAGAATGCCAACCTCAACCAAACAGTAAAAGATAAATGGGCAGGACTTCCCTTAGGACATAATCATAATTCATTTAACTTGAGATTCTCACAATGGCTCTGTAAGGTAGGTGTATGATCAACCCCTTTTATAGATGAGGAGACTGAAGTTCAGGGTGATTTAAATATCTTGTTTAGGATCATATGTGTTACCAAGGAAAAATCTAAATAAACCCTCTGGCTTGGTTTGCTCTTCGTTGACTTAAAAATCACTTATTTTGGAGGTCACACAGCTGGATCATCAGTCTCCCAGTGGCTTTGCTGTAGATAACACCTCTGATGGGTGGGTTATGATGATAACAGCTGCCTAGGTTACTGTTTAGGGACCTGAAGGTCACTTTTGCTAAAAGTGCTCACTCTTCACTTGGGCCTACAGTTGTCCCATGGGCGACTGCAACGGGATGAAAAGGCATCTCTGTCTTCATATTGTGTCTGTCTCCTTTGTTGTCTTAACTTTTGGGTCAGATTCTACTCAGCACTGAACGAAGACCTGTTGAACATTTGAGAAATGTTTTGTCCCAAACTATAATATAGGGTTAACTTGACCTCGACTTGCCTAGTCTTTCCCCACCCCAACCCCTTTCAGGGCTAAAGACACCTACCAACCACCATAACTAAAAACAGAAGACCATGAAAAGAGTGAAAAGACAGGGCACCCGAGTTCCCGGAAGATCCCCACCTATTCCCAGAAGAGACATGACTATCCTCCCATTGATGAGCCTGTCCCTCTCCCATATTATTCCTATCCTCCATCTGTAACCTCTCAACCTCCTAGAGTTGGAAGATGATGTATAACCAAAGCTGTTCTCCATTCTTTGGACACTGAATAAAGCCTTTCTTTCCCTAACACTCCACTCTTGGACACTGGTTTTTCCATGGAATGAGACTCCAGACCCGGGTTGGGTAACACTTCCATGGTAAATCTCAGAATCAGGACCTGAACCAGGCCGGCCTGATTCTAAAACCCTCGATTCTTTTCACTTTACCATGATGCTTTACATAAATTGAGACATAATAATTGATGGACTATAATGCAGTCATTAAAAATAGTAATTATAAAGATCAAGTAGCAACGTGAAAATGTTTGAAGATGGGAAAAATAATATAGATTCCATTATATAAAAGACAAGTGAGCATTTGGGTGAGGCCTGGAAAGGCACATTAAAAAAAAAGTAGTCAATTTGAAAATGCAGAGGAATTATGAGTGACTTTTTAACCCTTTTGAGTTCAGTTTTAAAAAAGGAAATAAATTAACAGACTCACCTTTGATTGTTCCCCAGCTGAGAATGATTAAATAGAATTCAAAGAACTTTGTACAACCTTCCAAGTTCTCCACACTTGGCCTTCAGTAACCCTTTCCTTTTCTTCCTCCCACGTACCCTAAAATCTGGGCAAACCGCGTTTTTACACTCTCCATTCCTTCTACCTGAACCACTTTCCCCTTCTCCCTTCATTCCAAAGAAACTCCCATTTGTCTTTCAAAGCTTACCCCAAATGTCACCTCCTTTGTGAAGCCTCCAGTGACTGATCCCTCGTTCTAGTTTCCAGAGCACTTTGCATATCTGATACAACACTTCCACAGTGATTCGGGGGTTTTGGTCATGTGTCTGTTCATAACATGCATATCTCTTTCCCCCAACCCAGACTATAAATTCCTGGAAGGCCAGGAAGTATCTAACTTATCTTAGTAACCCTGGCACCTAGAAAACCTTGGCACATCATAGGGGCTCATTCAATCTTTGCTGAATGGCAGAGTTCGGTTCAATCAGAAAGCTAAGCCCAAGAAGGGATGTAGATGTGATCCGTGGACATGTAGGAGGGACAAGGGGAGAGAGAAAGAGAGAGAGACAGACTGTTAACAGTGGCAGAACCAGGGGATTTCTCTGAGGGAAAAGACAGTAACTACGGTCTTTATTTTTTATAACCATAGGGTCTCCAGTTGGTGTGGGCCCTGCTGCAGGGAGCAGAGTGCTAAGCTCTCTAAGCTCTCTGAGGACAGAGGCTGTGCCCCTGCAGATGCTCCAGTGGCTTGCTCCATTCCCAGAAGCTTCTTTCCATCTCTTCTTCCAAAATAAATACCTAAGATTGCAGTTGCTGGAGCTGCAGCAGAATCTAATCCAGGATGATACAGTGTCTGCATCACCATCGCCATGCCCTGAGCTTCAGGCCAGGTGGAAGGAGGCTGGCAAGGAGGGGTGTGCAGGGGAAAGAAACCAGAAAGCTGTTGAGTCAGAAAGAGAAGGACAGGTTCAGGCCTGAGGAGTTCAAGAAAAGAGCATGGGCAGAGGAGGAGGGATGAGAACAGAGATGTGGGAAAGTCAACTAAATAAAGTCAACTGAGCTCCTGGGATGTCCTGAACCCCATGATAAGTTTTATATCCAAGATCATTTTTCATCTTCACCACCCAGGGAGTGTTACTGTCCCAATTTTGATATGTTATCCAAACTCTCCCTGATACTTTGTCACTTAAGAACTTTAAGGCTCATCTCAAATTTGTATAGCTTCTCTACTAAGCAACAAGGTTGGAACTCAGCAGGATCAGGGACCCAAGAACAATCTATCTTGGGTTCAAGGTATGAGCTCTGCCACTTCTACCCTTAATATAAGGTGACAATTGGTGAGTTGCTTCATCTCTTTGAGCCTCCGTTTACTGTTTATAAAGAGGAGAATGAGCACTTTGATGAGCTACTAAAAAGAGTTAATGAGATAATGTGCTAGCACAGCCTGGCACATAGCAATCATGCAGTAATTTTGGAGAGCGGGGGTCATGAACTTTTCAACTGAAAGGGGGGTCACTGGAGGTCCAATTTCACACACTGGCATTGCCACCTGGTGGGCTTTTCAATTAATGTCCTTTCGGGCCAAAAGAAGTGTTGCATTTTAACAACATATGACACACATCTCTTTGCTCTTTTGTTATAGGTTGTACAAAATTATGCAAGAGTCAGACTTTCCTACCCTATATGCATGCATTCAAAGGTCAAAAAATAATCTTTCTTTGGAAAAAAAAGCAATACATTCTGTATGACTTATAGAACCTCACAATGGCTTTATGGAAGGGGAGTCTATGGAGAATATGGTAGTGTTCCCAAGTTTGTGGCCAGGTTTACTTTCTAATGTCTCAGTCTACACCCAACACTAGTCAACATTTAACATCACTTATGGTAATAACCTCCCCACCTTCCACTTAAGCCCTCTCTGCATTCTTGATGATGATAATGACACTAATGATCATAATTTCTCCATAGTGTCTCTACTTGTTCTGAGAGAAAGGGCAAAATATCCTCATCAGACCATAGGTCATTTGGGACCAGAGGTTATGGAGAAGTGTTTACAGGAAAGAAAAACATACCCCCAACAGCTCCTCAGCCCCCACTCCCGCTCCAGAAAAGAGCTCGCCTCTGACCTCGGCTCAGCAAATACACACAGCCACAGCACAACCACCTGCTTTTTTCCTACCTACTTGTTTCTATTACGACCTGTGACCAGGGCTATACCCACGCGGATCATGTAAACAATGGACTAAAGTGCTAAGATAGTGACTGGAGAGGACACAGGAACATCTACTTCCAAACCTTCTGGTACTCAGAATTAACAAAACACCCAACATGAAAGAAATTCTTTTGTTTGTTTACTTACTTACTTACTTAGTTTGTGGTACCATTTTACCTCTGAGCTATACTCCCAGCCTTATTTTATTTTTTTATTCTGAAACAGGGTCTTGCTAAATTGTGGAGGGTCTTGCTTAGCTACTAAGGCTATCCTTGAACCTGCAATCCTCCTGTCTTAGCCTCCCAAGTACTGGGATTACAGGCGTGTGCCACCATGCCTGGTTAAAAGGGATTATTTTAGAGCCTGAGTAGACAGTATGAAAAAAGTATATAAATACAGCAGTGCCAGGACTTGAATGGCACTTAAGGCAGGCCTTGAGAGCTTAACATCCTGTCTCTCAGTTCAAAGGGGAAATGATCCCACTTGAACAGCAATGAGTGTGTGGGTCTCAGAGGGAGGCTGGAATGCTGATTCCCTGGGTGTGCCCACCGAGACTGATGGAGCTCTGAGGAGGGGAGGGTGGTATTATTCCAGGACATTCTGCAGGAGCAAGCCAAGGCTCAACCTGCACCACACAGAGGACCACAGAGAAGGTGTCCCCCAAATCATCCAGAAGGGTAATGGGATTTGGCTCAGAAGTGGAGTAGGAAAACCTAGGGCTGAGTGTTTGTGCTGAGAGGAGCAGACAGCTCTGCTCCAAGTATAGGGCCCGAGGTGGGGACTGGGCAGAACTCAGTACAGTTCAACAAAGCCACTGGGCACCCACTGGGTGCCACGCACTGTACAAAAGGGCTGAGGGGGGCACAGAGAAAAACAAGGCAACCTCCAGTCCTCAAAGATCTTAGCACCCAGTCCACATTCAGCTTTGACAACAGCTTTCTGTTATTCCAAAATTCAAATGCAACATGGCCTCAGAAAAAGATGAGTCACAAGATAAACTACGGATTTCACTAATCATTAGGTACAGGAACCAGAACCACAAGCAAGGCATCAGAGGAATAATAGAAGTGTGTATGCGTGTCCCTGCATGTACACACACACACACACACACACACACAAGCACACACACGCACACACACACACGCACAGTCAGTTCTCTGATGCAGCCCCTTTCACAAATTCTAAAATAAGCCCCCTTTCTATTATCCACATCCTGGAAGAGTCATCAAAGTTTGTCAGTTAAGGCAGGAAAAAAGGCCCGGGTCTACTAGAAGTCTACGTGACAGGCTCACTTAAGCATCAGCGTTATCACCCACACTGTCACTTGTCGCTCTGCACTGTAACACTACTTTATAGACTCCCTCTGTGATGCACAGTAGGTAATGAATGTTTGCTAAGCTGTGAAGACCTCCTACCTCTGAGGACTTTTCCAGGCCTAACCATGTCCGCGGAGTTTGGATCCAATGAACTCCTGGTGGGGACTTCTGCTGCAAAATGGGGAAAAGTGAAATGTGACTGATGCTCCTGTTCCTGTCTCCCTCAGTGATTTGGTTGGGGAGTTCCACTGTGGTTCTTTTCAGTAATGAAGGCAGGCAGGACACAGGTCTTTCCCACTGTCTATGCAAGCATGGGGTGGGTGTAGTGGGCTTACAAAAGAGCAGGTGGAAGGGGAGAATGCAAAGGGAAATGGGTGCCTGAGGAAGCTTGTTTCCTTTTGATGGGAATGTCCCAAATATCCATTTTTTGCTGGGTGGCTGCCAGGCAGTGATCAGGCACCCAGCTCTCCAATCCCCAGAGAGCTCCATGCTTTTAATTATTTACCTTCACCTGTCCTCTAGACCAAAGGCTCAAGAATGGTGATCTTATTCACAAGGGAATCTGCACCACTAATGTGGATCTAGATATTCAGCAAACATCTATTGGATGGACCAGTAATGACCTGAGACACAAAGATGAAAGGCTGTGGCAGAGCCGGGTGTGATGGCGCATGCTTGTAATCCCAGTACTTGGGAGGCAGAGACCGGAGGATCTGGGTTCACAGCCAGCCTCAGCTACCTACTGAGGCCCTCCACAACTTAGTGAGACCCTGTTTCAAAATGAAGAATGAAAAATAGGGCTGGGCATGTAGCTGGAGGTAGAATGCCCCTGGGTTCAATCCTCGGTACCGCCAAAAAAAAAAAAAAAAAAAAAAAA